>APFE031228131.1:66780-79717 GCA_000404065.3 Pinus taeda
TAGAGGTTCCCACATCGAAATCATCTATTTCTCCAGATCTCCAAAAATTCTTGGACAATCATTCCAAGGTATTTAATAATCCCAAAGGCCTCCCACCTATTCGTGATCATGATAATGCTATTCATTTGATTCGAGGAAGTGTTCCTCCAAACATCAGACCTTACAGATATCCATATGCCCAAAAGAGGTAAATTGAACGTATGGTTGCAAAAATGCTAGAGGTTGGTATAATTATTCAACCAAATTCAATAAACGAAGCAAGGGATGAACGAAAGAATGAAGAAGTAGGGTGGGAACTCATTCAAAAGTTGCAGAAGATCCAAGTTCAAACAATATTGCCAAAACTTGACAAGGAAGGAAAAATCATATTGGAACCTAAAGCAGTCATAGAACCTAGAAATGGACAGCTACGAAATCGATCAATTTCAGAGTATCTCATCAAGTGGAAGAACTTAACTGCTGAAGATTCCAAATGGAAGGATGATAATTTTATACAAAAGCATCCAGAACTACTCAAGCAATGAGGACAACACCTTTTGAAGGAGAGGAGCATGTTAGGTCCCTATACTACTAGTGTAACCCCTTATTGTTATTAGTGCAAACCCCTTATTATATTGTTGTACCCATGTAGTTGCCATATTGTTATTATTGCACCCCATAGAATTCCACTATTTTTATTGTTGTGCCCTTACATTATTATTGTTATGTTGGCTCTGATTATATTATGACTCCTTAGACTCCTATATATAGAAAGGAGGTCTTGTCATTTGTATCATCCAAGAATTGTTCATTTTGTGTAATGTAAAGGAGGTTGCCCCATCGAAGAGGCTCATTTCTAAGTCATTGATCTATCTTTTCTATCTTTTTGTGAATTGGTTTCATAACATCCTGGTTCTCTTATGGAATTTCCATCAATCAGTAATCGTAACTATAGCCTTACAACCATTTTAGGTAAACCTTACATCATTAATTCATCATTTTAGGTAAGGTTGTGTAAATTTCTCATCCTGATCCACTGTTCCAATATAAACAAGATGAACAAAATTCCCCTAACTTGATTTTTCATAAATATTGATTGCTCCTTACTGGACCTAGTTAGTAATGTTGTGTCTTCCTAGAATTTATATTTTGGTTTCCTCTACCAATTATGGTCTTATATAACCCTTACTAGCCAAATTAAGTCATGCTTTATATTTTCAAGGTAATTGATTCATCTTCCTTGCTCTTGACAGAATTAACACCCAAGAATCTTGTCCTGAATTTCTTGGTTTTATTGTACTCAATGGCTACTTTGTAAATTTTAGTCATGTAGCTTCATGTGAGATTATTTCCCACAATTCTCAACCAATTTAAATTATGGGTTTGGCATATCGTTCTTCTCATCAATAGCTTTCTATTTACTATTTGTTCATGCAATTCTAATATTGAGGTAAATATTTATGTCCTCCAAACTTTTATTCTGCTAAGCACAATCTACTCTTCATGCTTCCTATAACTTCTTTTGAAATTTGGCTTCAACTTGTAATCCTAATTTTATCACTGCATTCCTTTTGTTAATATCTTTCTATTGGCTACTTACTTGCCCAATTCCATTACTAGGGCTAAATTTTTCCTTCAGCAAGCTCATCTTATTAAGCCTTCATTTTTCCCTTATTGTAATTTGTAACTTCTCTCATAAATTTCTTCATAATTTAGTCTTTAGATCAAAATTTTAGGTTAAATATTGTTTTTTCTTGAAATTTCCTTTCTTTTGACTACTCACAAGCCAAATTATGACTCATGAGTGCTAAGATATGCTTTTGATTAGTTCACTCCCTCTCGCTTTTTATTCTTCAATTGCTACAAAGATGTAAAGCTTAACTAAATTCCCAAATTAATTTATTCTTTAACACCATGCTCTCTTCATCCTTATTGGAAAATAACTCATGCCTTCTTAAACCTGGCCAATGTGGCCCTTTCCCTTCTCAACCTCTTCATCATAGACTCACAACTATACCCCACGGGGGGGTGTCTAGCATGCATTCATGCACTCAGGAATTTGATATATATATATTATATATATAGTATATATATATAATATATATATATATATATATATATATTATATATATGTATACACAAAACAAAACAAAAAAACAAAAAATTAATTTATACAAAAGTATAAGCGGACACACACACAGGGATATAACTTTACTGATGAGCCCGCGGTTTCAAATCAAATGTTTGTATATATCTATATATGTGTGTGTGTGTCTGTGTGTGTGTGTGTGTGTGTGTATCTTTGGGTTCTCCATATACTCCAGACTCCATGCTCCCCTTGGACTCCATGCATCATCAAATCCCTTTAGCCTTTTGAAAAACCCTAACCATTGATATTTTACAAATATTCCTAACATCAAGGTGTTGATAAATTATGGAGGGGTTTGTAGGTTCCCTTCTGTTGAATCCTCCTCCCATGGCTTCAATAAACTTCTACCAAAATGGGGAAGGCTTTTCCTTGTTATGCTATAGGATTCTAAGGTTTTGTCTACAATTGAGGTTACTGAAATAAAGGAAAATTGGATAGTGTATTCTATAATGATGAAGGGGGGGGAATTCAAATGAATCTCAATATACTCTATTATTTCATCCTATCATGCTCATGACATAAATACTCAGTAATTCACTTATCTCCCTTACTAAAATTAAAAATTATAGTAATTCCAGGTATTCTTCTAAGAATTTAAAGGGTTCTTCAAGTCCTTATACAAAATGTTGGCAAATAAAATTCACACATACCCTTTTCTTGGTGATTTTACTCTAGCCCTTGGGTTGGATGGAAATTGTGTCCAAAATCGAGCTTCCTCTAACATCCTATGACTTTCTTGTAGCACTAGTTTGCAGAACATGTAGTTTCCTATAGTGACCTACGTAGGAAATGTCTTGGTTATGTCGTCCTCCTATAGCACTAACGATCCTTCCTTGGGCTTTAAAGTATACTTTCGATGCAAGATTATATTCATGGTCTTAACATATATGGTTATTCATTGGAGTGATGGGATCAGCGCTTTGCGTAAGGTAGCCCCCATCTACCATGTTGAACACCACACTTCATGATGCATAGGCATGTTGGCACACCTCCTTGTGTTATCATCCCCTTATTCTATTTTTTCCTTCACACGTGTGGGTGATGTTGGAGATGAATATAGTTGACAACTAAAGGTGGTCGAGACATATTTACCAAATTTGGCCCACAAAACCTCTTCCTCCATACACTAATAACATGTTTTGAAGCTAGGATGAGTTCACAAGAGAAGTTTGGAATACTACATAACTCAAAGAAATTAAAATTGTATAAGGGATATCACTATTGATTCACCCCGCACCCCCCCACCCTCTAAGTAGTGATCTATATTTATAACAAGTGGTATTAGAGCAAGTGAATTTGTTGTAATCATTGGAATGCGGATCTAGGTGTTGGCAAGATAAATCGTTCTTGTGGACAAGACCGATCTCCCTAGTATCTAATGATATCTAGAAACAAAGAGAACAAGCAAACCTATTTCTCTCTAAACATGTTTCAATTCAATAATGAATACTATGAAGTGTAAAATACCCTACCTCGGTCCAACGCTTGTTTGAGGCAGTTTTATCCTAATAGCTTCAAGCAGTTTCCATTCAATAACCTGCATACACAAACAAGCACACGTCAAAGCATACCTTTGTATAACAAAACATGTTCATTATGAAGATCAAGGAGATCATAAAAAAACCATTAGAGACAGTTCATTGAGAAAAATAAACTTGATTGTATTAACTTAGTGAATAAAAGAACTTTACAACCTTTGCCTTGATGTTATACAAGTCCTTTCCAAGGTCCAGCAGGGGTCTCCTCTACTTTGACAAGCCTCTCTCACTTCCCAAATGACATGAAAGGTATGTGATCTCTCCTCTCACAAGCTCAAAAAGGAAGCCTAGTTTTCAGCAGCATTTACCTTCAAGAATCTTCAGCTTTCAACCCCTTCTACAACCAGCCCAATGCATGAATTTATAGTGCAAATGGAGGAAGTTGCAGGTCCACCATTGAAGGGATAAGTTCCTCCTTCAATGGGATAGGCACCTCATATCATGGAGTTAGCTCCCTTAGTTATGGAATGGATGAACCAAGGTGGAGCGGACTTGCCAGCATAATATTCCTTCTAGAAGTGTCTAGAAGTGACCCAAGATAAGTTTTTAAGAATGAACTCACACCTCTTTAACTTTTACAGGGGTTCGCACCCATCACTCAATATACAGAGCGGTCAAGTTCACAGGAAACATGACCATTAGGTGCGGCACCGCAGGAAATACTAGGAGAAAGTGCGAAACCAGGATTTGAGACATTTTTAAGGTCTTTCTCCCATTTTCAGGGCTTGACATGAAGAGCTAAGGTTTAAGACTTGCAAAAGAGGGATGTATGAGTATTGATGGACTCACACAAACTGTAGAAAGTCATGGTGACAATTTTTTGTGTAACAGATTACCCCCTAAAGTGCGAAGTCTGTAGTAGATGAGGATGGTTTTTTTGATCATCTAAGAAGAGTGAAGGAATTTATCATTTCAAGGATCTTCCTGTGGATACCCGGTCGAACCTGTAAAAATATTCAATGAAAAATATATATATGTGAACATATCATCGCTGGGGTAGGCATTCCCATACTTAGATTAAAACTGACTAAGAACTATCTAAAAACTACTTTGTTACAGGAATGATTTTGTATTACATCACAAGTAGGAACACATGGACATAGTATGGACACAACCATTTGTTTATGAATAGTCCACTATAGAATGATAACAAAATTCCTCGTAGCCTGGATGGTGGAAACTAAATCCAGGGTCTTCATTTCTACTTTCTGAACCAGTATGATTCTACCCATGTGAATGGATGTGTCGAAGTCAAACATGGGAGAAACCACTTGATTACTAGTCAATGATGTAAACTGTTAACAAGTGTGAGAGGAACCACCAGTAATGTCAATGGCCCTCAAAGTACCCAATACAATCCGTGAGATGTGAATGAATGAGTCGATGTCGAACATGTCACGGAATCCGTTGATCGAAGGTCAATGATGTAACCTGTCATCAAAGGTGAGAAACTTGCCATTGAGGCATGCAGATTCCAAGGTACTGATGATTTCTAGATGATCTTTCTAGATAATGAATTGGAGTCGATAGAAAGAGATCCGTCATGGGAAAGTCCATAACACAAAATCATAGATCAAGTCTGAAGAAATATATCTAGCGAGAACTAACTCAGGGATGGTCAATGATGGATGACAAATATTTTGCAAGTGAATGGTTTATTTGCACAGACCTCTTGAACACGTAACGACACAGTAGATGGTTTGGTGATAGTTGACCCAAAGTTGATACCCAGAAACCAGTTGAAGACTTTAAAAGTGGTTTGATTAACTGTTAGGTAAAGGATTTCCCAACCCAGGTGGATAAAAGTGTTGTGTTCAAGAGTGATGGAAAGTTTTTCAAACACAGAGTGCAACAAACGGGTTCATTTTTCTCATTTTCCCCCACCATTTCTGGCAAGTACCTCTTTATTTTTGACAAGCTTGAGGAGGATAACATTTGCTTGGTTATAAGCTCATCGTTTGGATGAGTCCAACTTAGTTTAGATTTGAACCCTAAGAAGGAGTGGTTCGTTCCTGTTTGTAATTGAACAGGTCCTTTACTGTGAAATTTTAACGAGCCCAGTATAGGAGAAATTCGGTGTTTTTCAATTTTAGGGAGTCAGAAGAAAAACTTAAGAAAACTCCACGGTTGTCCTTTTTTGTAAATTTGTGTCTCCCAAGCCCAAAAAAGTATAAAATAATACTTGAGAGAACCGCTTGATCATTATGACCAAGGAGTAATTTTCATGTTTAGTGCCTTCAATTTGAAAAAGTAAAAAAGTGACTGAAAACATGTCGTTTTATTACCAATATCGAACTTGAAACGACAAAAGTCTCGCAATCTTTTCATGTTTGTACGATCGGAAAAGAGCTGTAAAAGACCGTCTTTGTAATTCCGTTTTAACGAGCATACAAAGAAACACTCGGCAATCTTTTCATTTTTTACGAGTCTGAAAAGAGCTTAAAGAGGACTCCTATGTGTTTTTTGTCGAAAACGATCAATTTCACCTGAAACCCTAATATTCTGCACAAAAACTGCAAACATTACTCATATCTGTTTAAAAAATAATAAAAATGCACCAAAATGACCTTTTCAAGTAAAAATAAATAAATTTTAATTTATTTATTCAAAAAATCTTATAAAAAGGGCTTTTACAAGTTCATTTTTATCGTTTACCATTGGATTAAAAACTAAGAGCTTTTGGGTAAAAAACTTCCAGTGGAGATTGCGCAAAATCCGACCGTCGGAATTCAAAACTGTCTTCTCCACGTAATCCACAATGTCCTTGACTTGCATTTCATCTGTTTCAAATTTTGTTTTAGGGTTTCGATTTTGATTTTTGGAGGAAATTTAGGGCAAAAAATCGCTCGCGGTGGTTGCGCAGGGGTGCCATGTGGCCCCTGCGCACCCTAACTTTTCTGTACACAGAGAAAAGTCAGGGTGCCACACCTCACCTTAAGGAGAAGTGCACACCTACGCACTATCTCTAAAAGGCAGAGTGCAAACCCCGCGGAATGCGGATTTTCAACCCTAGGTTTTCCATTTTTGACCCATAGAAGTTTAGAATGAAATTTCTAATCCACCTATTTTGCATTGTAGGTACACAATATGCTTGTTTGGCGGGAAACAGAGCATGAGGACGTTGATCAGGCTGCATTTCTCCATCTACCTTCATTACAGGCATTGAGAGCATGTGGGCTTTTCAAATTTTGGACCATACCTGGCATGAGGGCACATGTAGACTTTTTGCAGTGGATGGTAAACAGATGGAGCATTCAGGACCAGTGCTTCATTATTGGCACAACCGGCTCGAAATCGAGTCGGATGACGTATATTTTTTGACTGGCTTGCCCAAGAGAGGCGAGCAATTATCTCTTTTCGGATCTAGGCCAGGTGGCCAATCTGTAGCTAGTCTCCGACTAGAGTTCTGTAGCAACCAGGATCCAAACAAACGAATAGATGTGAAAAACATCTCCCATCCTGAACTGAAGGTTATTGCTTTTACTATTACTAGACTCTGTGGGAGCATAGCACTGCATATAGCTACAGGCTCCCAGATGTGCATGGCAGTGGACTGCTTCCGAGGCACCATTTTCAACTGGTGCGATGCTGTATTGGACAATGTGAAGGGCCAATTGACTAGGGTGAAGCAAGGGGTAGCTAAAGAACTTTGGTTATGGTTACTTAGTTGTCAGCTTTGCCCTAGAGAGGGTACCGATGCTGGTTCCACAGCAGCTCACAGTTGAGGCTGGACTTCCTTGAGATCCTCGAGTTATGCGATGGGTTGCAATTATGGCCCGTCATCCAGATGAGGGTTCTGAGATCGTTCGATTCACCCCAGAGTACTTCCATTGGTTAGAGAACCAAATTTTTATTATCCAGGATTTTCCATATGCTGGGATGGATTATCGTGGCGATCCCAACATGACTCTTCCACCAGGAGAGCAATGGGATGACAGAGGTAAAAATTGTTTTTCAACATTTTAATTTTATATGTATGTTTTTGTATTTTTAACAATCATCCAAAAACTAATAGTAAAAGTTTTTAAATGCAGATGTGGGTCCACGGCGACTAGCCGCTCTCCAGCCTTATGATCGTAGACAACCAGCTGCCACGGCACCAGCCCCACAGGACCAAATAACAGAGACTTTGGCTGAGTTGGAGAGCCATCTAGAGCACTTGACTGCAGACATTCCAGAGACCAGCATAGATGACATTCCACTTCGGCTTCAGCGTTATGTGATTGGGGTCCCAAGGACCTTTTAGGAGGTTCCTTTGTAGGGTGGCTCGAGCAGTAGTGTCTTATCGAGATCATCACCAGTGATAGGATGATTGCTTTGTGGACCCATTTTTGATATGACTTTTGATACTATTATTTTTGCCGATCATAAGGTGTTTTTTCAACCTATGATCGAGGACGATGTATATTTTGACACACTCTTATGCTATACTATGCTATTACTATGGTTATCTTGCAAAACATGTTTATGAGATGTTTTTAAATTTACTGTTTGATTCAATGCAAATGTCTATTTAACATTCGAGAAGTAATTTCATCTGCTAATGTATTTAAATATCTTGGAATGTGTTGATATGCTATGTAATCAAATTCTCATTCCAAGAGACGGAATCTCAAAAATAATCGTAATAATACTAGATTTCTAATGGAATAGACTCGATTAAGCTGTAATACAATGAGTTCCGAATCTAAATTAACAATCAAACTTCAAATCCCAAATGAGATAGATTCAGTTAATAATTCAATCACTGCACTGTATTCTGCAATGTTGTTTGTTGTTTGACCGAGGCTTACCCCGTGCATAGATACTAACTCGTCAGAGGGTGAATAGATAACCCAAGCTGCGGAATAGATGTTCTGTGTACTATGACAAGTGCCATCAGTGAAACCAATGTATGTTTGGAGAGGCGTTGACATCTGCAATATCAAAAGTAAAATCAAGATAAGAAAGACTAATAAAAAACACTCACTAAAGTAAAGCATGCAATTTTAATCTACGAACACACCAACGTAGAAAAAACTAATCTAATGAAATCTCCATGCTATCCGTTTAAGCATAATATCGCTTTAGATAAAGCCCATTCATAGGTTTACCTAAAGAGACACCGTCAAAATCTTCCAGCTCATAGACCCCTTTTACCAGCTTCCGCTTGAAAATATACGGACCATGCCACATGGGTACAAATTTGCCAGGCCCTAGCTTATCGTTTGCTTGATCGTAAGGTAAAACTAGGCCGCCTTCCGAAAAATTGCGAGGTGTAACATTTCCATCATACTGAGCTTTGATGCGTTTAGCATGAGTTTCAACAGCTAATGCAGCATTGTGTCGATTCTCATTTAATTGAGCTAAGTATAATAAACGTTTTTCCTCTTCGGAAGTGGCTGGTAATAATTGCACAGCGATTTGTAATGATGGGATTTCGCATTCAATGGGAAATACTGCCTCTAAACCGTAAACCAGTTGAAAGGGAGTAAAACCTGTTGATGTTTTGACTGAGGTTCGGTACGCCAAAAGCGCTGAAAATAACATGTTGTGCCAATTCGACCGATGAATCCCAATGATTCGTCAGATCATGGTGACTAGAACTTTGTTGACTGCTTCAACCAGACCATTTTCCTATGGGTAATATGGAGTGGAACTATCGTGACGCAGGCCAAGATGATCTATAAGGTCGGTCATCATGATGTTTCGAAAATGACTCCCATAGTCAGTGATAATCGCTTGGGGGACACCAAACCTAGCAACTAGATGATTGAAAACGAAAATCGTAGCAGTTTTGCCATCTGCCGAAAATGTAGGCATCGCCTCGGCCCACTTGATAAAATAATCTACTGCAAGGATGATATACGCATGCCCCCCGGCCGAGTGAGGGTTACATGTAATAAAATTGATACCCCATTTTGCAAATGGACCAATGGCAATGATAGGGTGGAGAGGAGCAAGAGGAGTGCGCATCTTACGATCAAAAAGTTGGTAGTTGTGACATTTCTGGATGGCAGTAATACAATCTTTGAATAAGGACAGCTAGAAATAGCCAGCACGCAAAATCTTTTGGGCTGTGGCATACCTAGACATATGACCGCCACACGCTCCAGAGTGGCAATCATTAAGAACCTTCTCAGCCTCTTCATGAGTAAGGCAACGACGGAAAATGGAATCCACCCCATGACGATAAAGTGTATCTCCAATAATAGTGTAAGGTTGGGATTGGAATCATATTTTCCAGCGTTGAGATCATGAAGTATTGAGCCGAAAAGTTTGGGTTTGGAGATAGACAATGATATCTCCGTACCATGGATCAATAGTGCTTATAAGGAACAAGGATTCATCCGCAAGGGATTCTTCCGCCACATGTTTGATATCGGCATGAGGGAAATCACACATTAGTTCCACAAAAACCAAAGACTTCTTTGACTTGGCCTTCTCGAATTCCAAATCAAATTCGTGCAGAATGACAATCCATTTGGAATACTTGCCCCCCAGCAATTGTTTAGTCAAAATGTATTGCATAGGGTTACAGTCAAAAATGACAGTGGTTTTGCGTAACAAAATGTAGTGACGAAAATGCTGAACAGCTTGGACTGCAGCTAAGGCCAGTTTCTCCACATGTGAATATTTTAACTCGGTTGGAGTGAGAGTCCGACTAAGATAATATATCACATGTTCACTTTCGAATTCATCCTGTTGAACTAAAACCATCCCAATAGTGGAATGGGAAGCAACGAGGTACAAGAAGTAGTCCTGGTTGTAGTTGGGAGGATGCAATAATAACGGACGGGTCAATGCATGTTTTAGAGCATCAAATGATTTTTCATCTATCGCGTCCCAAAAGAATGGAGTGTTTTGCTTCAACAACTGGGTGAAACCTTTTGTAATCTCTGCGTAGTTAGGAATGAAACGACGTAAAAAGTTTGCTTTCCCTTGCAAACTCTAGAGTAGGCGAAGGGTCGAAGGAGGTGGTAACTTGACAATGGCTTTGACCTTTGAAGGATTGACACGAATGCTGGCTTTCGATACAACAAATCCCAGTAATCGACCCGTTTTGATATAGAAAACACACTTGTGTGGATTAAGCCTAATCCGATAATGCCTACATCTCATGAAGATGGCTCGTAAGTGAGTGAGATGATTGGCTCTTCGCAATGAATGAGCCGGTAAATCATTGATATAGGCTGCACAATGTGCTTGATGTCATGAAACGCATAAGACATGGCCCTTTGAAAAGTTGCCCCGACGTTCTTCAGTCCAAAAGGTAATTTGCAATAAGCAAAGGTCCCCCATGGATAGATGAATGTCGTTTTTGGTTGATCTACAGGTAGAATGTTAATTTGATTATAACCGAAAAAGCCATCCATAAAGGAGAATATTTCACTACTGGCACAATCATCGATAATTTGATTGATATAGGGTGTGGGATAATTGTCCTTGGGACAAGCACAATTAATATCCCTATAGTCAATGCATATTCTTATTGTCCCTTGTTTTTTATTAACTGGAACAATATTCAATTCCCAATCCGTTAAAGGAATTGGATAAATGAAACCTGCTTTAAGTAATTTCTCAACTTTAGTTTCGACGGCAACAACGTTTCGTGGGTGTATTTGACGCAACCGTTGCCAAACGGGTTTAGCATCCGGGTAGGTTTTTATTTCATGAACAACGATTGAAGGATCAATTCCTGGCATTACCTCATAGGACCAGGAAAACACGTCACAAAATTCTTGAAATAGGGCTTTATATGTGTTGACTTCAGTGTCTGTACAAGAAGCACCTATGTGAATGTTTTCAACAATCCCAGGTTTGACTGAAATGTCGATAGGAACCATGCGAGAAATGTTGGCTAAATTTTGTTCAGAATCAGGATGTTTCAGTGGATTCTGTGGTTCTTTGACATATTCAGTGGTGAAAATGGATGAAAAATCATTTTCAAAATGATCAATCTCGGGTAAAAACAAAGACCTATGATGAAGATCTTCCCATGGTAAGGCGTCAACGAATAACAATTTGTTCATCAGTGTGAACGATTTCTGAAAAAGTTGTTGACTCCAAGGTTGAGATTGAAAATGATTTCCAATTGATCTCATTCACTAGATCAGGGCTGGTTGAATTTGAGTTGGAAAACGACTGTACTGCCTAATAAGCAACTTCAAAGGGACTCAAAGGCATAACATCGCCAAGAGAGTCCACCTCGGATTCGAATGGAACGACCCAAGGGTCATCAAGAACAATGGATTCTGACGAAATCATATGAATGGTTACGAAAGGAGACTATACGTTGGGAGGAGGAAAGGAAAAAGTTCCGAATAAACCTGAATCTTTAACTAATCCTACTCCAACATCCTTATAAGGGATAACAGTTTTTCCAACATGTTGAATACTCTCAGTAGAGGATGGATCGGATGAGAAATAAGTTAACTGATCTATTGTTACAATCTTTCCGTTATGTGGGAACTTAATAAGCCGAAAGACTGAGGAAACAACAGCAGTCATGGTGTAAGACCAGCTACGACCCAAAAGAAGGTTGTAATCTAGAGGGGCGTCAACCACCTCCACATCTAGATTAACGATTTTTCCTTCAACCCCTATAGACAAGTCCTATAGAATGCCATAAGGATGAGACCCTCGGCCATCAAAGGCCTTTAGAATTGTCGGGGATTGATTAAGCGTAGGAGAACCAAGGGTTTTCCAACATTGTATCGACATAATACATGTGGAAGCTCCCTCATCAATCACAGTCCTAAAACAAGGTCTGTGTTTGACTAACATTGGAATTTGGAAAGCCATTTGATGGGGAAGGCGAGGTGTACTATTTTCTAAATCGAAGACTATGAGGTTGGAGTCTTGAAGATCAACAGCTCCTATAGCCGACAGTAGCATTTTTCGTTGTACTAGACATGATTGCAGCACTTCCAAAGCCGACATTACTAAAGGTGAAACAGCTAAATCTTCAACAATATTATAATTCTGAGCAGCTCTCGCATGAGGATTGAAAGCTGACTTTTGAAGTATACCCTTAGCAGGCGGTTTGATTACTAAGTCGAGATTAGGTTTCTCGATCTGTAGTGGATCGGAACCGGACGGAGCTAAGGTCAGAGATTTTGGGTTCGATCCCTAGCGGAGTTGCCAATTTGTTGGCGAGATAAATCATTCTTGCAGACAAGACCAATCTCCCTAGTATCTAATGATATCTAGCAACAAAGAGAACAAGCAAACCTATTTCTCTCTAAACATGTTTCAATTCAATAATGAATACTATGAAGTGTAAAAGACC
>APFE031228131.1:95551-226183 GCA_000404065.3 Pinus taeda
GTCACTATGCAAGGGAATGCCCTGATAGAAAGGACTCTCATCATGACGATGATCAAAATCCCTCTCATGGTAATCGAACGAATGGAAAATTCAATAGCAAAGGTAAAAGGAATGTTGGAAATCAAGGAAAAGGGCAACCATTCAAGAAGGCTAGAAATTCCAGGTATGAATCTAACACTGTTGACAATAAGCAGGCTGAATATTATCTACCAGCTGCTCTATCTACCTCTGCTCCTTCAGACTCAATAGGAATTCGCTTCATTGATAGTGGTGCCTCAAGACACTTCACTGGTTACAAAGAAGTACTCCATAATTTGGTAGAGCAAGAAACTAACCTGGAATTACCCTTGGAGATGACATGAAATACCCTGTGAAAGGTGTAGGCAATGTTTCTTTCAAATTGAATCAAGGTAATACGATCCACTTACAAGATGTAGTATATGTACCTGATCTCAAAAAGAACCTAGTATCCATCTCAACAATGGAAGACAAAGGCTACAAGGTAACCTTCAGCGATGGCAAGGTACGTATATGGAAAAATAATTTTAAAGATGCTTTCACTCTTGGGTTTCGATTTGATTCTAAATATCAGGTCGGTGGAAGTCCGCTAGGTGTCATGTCTTGTGACACAACTCTTCAATCCGAACTTTGGCATCGGAGGTTTGCCCACCTTCATTACAAAGCTCTACCCGATGTAAGACAAATGGTAACAGGGATGCCCGAATTCCAAGTAGAGAAAGAAGATGTATGTCCGGGATGTGCCGAAGGAAAGCTCAAAAGGGGACTATTTCCTTCTAGTCAAAGCAAGACCTCCGATAACTTACAACTAGTTCACTCAGACATATCTGGTATGATGCCTGTGAACTCCTTGGGAGGATATTCATATTATCTTACTTTTACAGATGACTATTCTCGAAAGACCTAGATATACTTCTTGAAAAAGAAGGATGAAGTGTTCTCTTGGTTTCAACACTTCAAAGCCCTGATCGAGAATCAAACCGAAAAGAAGATCAAGATCTTAAGAACTGATAATGGGACTAAATATGAATCTAATGAGTTCCATGATTTTTGTAAAGAGGATGGCATCAAGAGGGAGACTACTACACCATATACTCCTGAACATAATGGTGTGGCGGGAAGGAAGAACCACACGATTATGGAAGTTGTCCAGGCCATGCTACATGATCAAAGACTTCTGAAGTTTCTATGGGCTAAAGCTGCAACACTGCTGTATATGTACAAAATCAATGCCCTCATCAAGCATTGGATTCCAAGACCCCTGAAGAAAAGTTCACCGATAAGAAACCTGATGTTTCTCATTTTAGAATTTTTGGAAGCCCTGTATATTTTCATGTGCCAAAAGAGAAAAGAAATAAATTGGGTGCATCTGGAAAGAAGGAAATTTTCGTGGGCTATGGTGAAAATACTAAAGGCTATAGAATCTGTGTAGCCGGTCAAAGGGAAGTCATGATTAGTCATGATGTCACCTTTGACAAAGATATTGCTCTCAGCACGGTGGACAATCTTCCAACTTTGAGCAGCTCTCAAGAAGCCGACACCAAGGAACCAAAATTAAACGATGATGAATTTGATGTAGAAGAACCCATGGATCCGATTGATCCTCCTCCACATGAGCCTTCCTCTTCTAGGAAGAGGCCTTCATGGCTTAGGGGGCTACTTGATGACACTGAAGGACATGTTGCACCCCGAGGAACCTTTCGTGAAAGTAAGAAACATAATAGGTATCAAGGATACCTGACCATCATGAGCATGATCATACAAAAAGAGCCTTCATCATTCTCAGATGCCATCAAGCATCAACTATGGAAGGATGCTATGACCGAAGAATATGAGTCTATTATGAAGAATGATGTCTGGGAAGTAGTTCCCAAACCCCAGGACAAGACAGTTGTTACTTCCAGATGGCTTTACAAGATAAAGCATGCAGCAGATGGAAGTACGGAAAAGTATAAGGCTCGTTTTGTTGCTCGTGGTTTCTCCCAGAAGGAAGGTATAGACTATGATGAGATATTTGCATTTGTTGCCAAATATATGACCATCTGCTCGATCATAGCCCTTATTGCTTCACAAGGATGGAACCTACATCAGATGGATGTCAAGACCGCGTTTTTGCACGGCTCGATCAAAGAAGAGGTCTAAGTGGAGCAACCCGAAGGATTTGAGATTTATGACCGAAAATCTCATGTATGCAGGTTGAAGAAGGCTCTTTATGGGCTGAAGCGAGCACCCTGAGCATGGTATGAGAGGATCGACAACTACTTAATGAAGCTAGGATTCACTAGGAGTGAAGTCGATCCTAACCTTTACTTAAGGTTGAAGATGATAAACCTCTCATACTGCTGTTGTATGTGGATGACCTCTTTCTAACAGGTGCAGACCCTCTCATTCTCAAATGTAAGAGGGAGTTGGCTTCTGAATTTGAAATGAAGGACCTAGGACTGATGCACTATTTCGTAGGACTTGAAGTGTGTCAGAAGCCAAGGGAAACTTGCCTATCTCAAGAAAAATAAGTGGTGAATATATTGGAAAGATTCGGTATGGTGGACTGCAAGCCTGTAACTACCCCGATGGAGCTTGACTTCAAGAAGTTAAGCAGTAGTGTTGCTAGACTTGTTTTACGAAATGCTACCGAGTATCGACAACTCGTCGGAGCACTAATGTTCTTAGTGAACTCTCGTCCAGATATATGCTTCACAGTCAACACGTTGAGTCAACATATGGTTGAACCCCACCACATACATTGGATTGGTGCCAAGAATCTGTTGAGATATCTTCGTGGCACTATCACTTATGGGTTAAGATACACTGCCGGAGATGTGAGACTATTTGGATACACAGATGCTGATTGGGCAGGCAATGTGGAGGACCATAAGAGCACCTCCGGGTGTTATTTCTCCTTGGGATCTGCTTCGATATCCTGGATGAGCAAGAAGCAGAAGTCAGTGGCCTTGAGCACCGTCGAAGCAGAGTAATTGCTGCTAACATGGCCTCCTGTGAGTCAGTTTGGTTGCGCAAGCTCTTCAGTGAGCTATTTGGATTTACATTGGATACCACCGCGATCCTTTGTGACAACCAGAGTGGGATTCGTTTGTCAGAGAATCCCATGTTTCATGATCGCTCCAAGCATATCAATATTAGATACCACTATATTCGAGATATGGTGCAGCGGGGAGCTATAAGGCTCCAACATATCGGTACAGATGAACAGATCACCAACATTCTGACAAAACCCCTTGGGAAACTAAAATTTCTGACTCTCCGAGAACAACTTGGTGTTGTTCAAAGACCCTCTGATGAGGGTCATGTATGATGCATTGAGCTCTAGAAGCTCCAGGGGGGGTGCGAGGTACTTCTTGGAGTAGCATATGACCATAGGATAATTCACTATCCCCTTATGTTATGCATGTACACCCCGTGGTGACATTGTAGCAGGATTCATGTCTTCTCCTGTGAGGCCTGGATTGATGTGTTCTCCATGGCGATTGTAGCAGGATTGATGTGTTCTTTTGTGAGGCCTGGATTGATGTGTTCTCCATGGCGATTGTAGCAGGATTGATGTGTTCTCCATGGCGACTGTAGCAGGATTGATGTGTTCTCCTGTGAGGCCTAGATTGATATGTTCTCCATGGCGGCCTGGATTGATGTGTTCTCCATGGCGATTGTAGCAAGATTGATGTGTTCTCCTGTGACGACAGGATTGATTAGTTCTCTTGTCGAGGCATCCTACCCATGCAGTCTGGGACTCATGGTAAGTACCTCTCATCTGATCAATGGACAGGGAAATGAAGTTACGGACCCTAGTAATACCGATGGACGCATCGTTGTATCTACCGTACTCCCTACGCTAGGATGACCTCCATTGATCTGGGATCAATGATACTGGTCTGGGACAAGTGGTAGGAGTTGTACCATACTATGACACTGACTTCGAGTCGGTTGAGACTGGTCTGGGACCAGTGGTACATACTTTGAGACTGACTTCGTGTCAGTGCAGTACTGGTTTGGGACCAGTGGGAGTGGTACATATTATGACGTTGACTTCGGGTCGGTTGAGACTGGTCTGGGACCAGTGGTACACTCTAAGATTGTGATACTGGTCTGGGACCAGTGGTAGAAGTGGTACTTACTATGAAGCTAACTTCGAGTAGGTTGAGACTGGTCTGGGACCAGTGGTACACACTCTGAGACTGACTTTGAGTCAGTGGAGGATGATACTGGTCTGGGACCAGTGGAGTTGTACTCACTATGACGTTGACTTCGGGTTGGTTAAGACTGGTCTGGGACCATTGGTACATACTCTGAGACTGACTTTGAGTCAGTATGATACATCCTCAATCATTTCTTCTTCTTCATAATCCGGACAAAAGCAGAGCAAAATAGAACAAAGCAGAGCAGCGCATAACAGAGCAGAGTTGTACAGATCAATACAGGGCAGAACAAGACAAAGAAAAACAGGCAAAATAGCGCAGAGCAAGGCAAGGGTCATGTTTACAGGGCAATGCATTTGATGGATGAATAGTAACGACCAATAGACAAATTGCAAATAAAGTTCTCCCTAGTTGAGAGGGAGTGTTAAAATTGGCAACTAGGGCAAAACTTCATGTGGGTCATCTTATTCATAACTGATAATATGTTCATTAGATTCCTCTCGTCGAGAGGTGTAGGATTGATATAAAGATCATCCAATTCCGATAAGTATTCATGGGGATATGAATTTATTTTGATTATGGAATTATTATCAAGTTGACCTACAACTCATGTAGGCTCAGAAGCCCAACAATTGCATCTATTCAAACACCAACGTTGTGTATAAATATAGGACTTTTCATCATTTGGACTCACTCATCTCATCACATCTCTCTCTCTCTACTGCGCAGAAAAGAGTCTCTTCTCTACTGAGCAAAAAAGAGTCTCTTCTCTACTGCACAGAAAAGGTTCTCTCCCTCACACATGTGAAGCTGGAAGCTGCTGAAACTGAAGCTGCAACTGCAGAAGTAAAGTTTGACCTGCGTGGACTAGAAGATCTCCTCATCTGAATTGCGCTATAGGTTCATCTAAACCTCCTCTGAAAGTTGCAACTTTTGGTGGTGGAATCAAGCCGATCCGACGATCGGTTTGTGAGATATCGACTGCCCTAGTTTGATGATGAAGCCGCTAATGTTGATGCTGCTGATCTAGGGTTTGTTATTGTTGATATAAATAAGATTTATTGTATTATTTCTCTCTGCTGAATTATTGAAGATAAAAAAAGATTTGATCAAAGGGTTTCCCCACACATTGTGGGGTTTGTCCCTGGCTAGCTGCCATATCTTGTGTCTCTCGTCTTGGCTTGTTTTCTGTCGATTGTTTAATGTTCTATCTGCACTTTACTTTATGTACATGTGATTGCTAATCTGTGGAATATAATAAGAAAAAGAAGTAAATTGTTATAAGCATAGAACATACCATAACTTAACATATGTACACTTCTTCCTCAATCACTCCATGAGGAAAGTGTGAAAATCCGGCAAACCTCAAATCCTATTGTAGCAATTGACGTTATTTCTTCTATTTGTTAATTTACTTAAACAAATTATTTGTTGTGTGCTACGGAAAAATACCGAAACAAATACACTGCAACCTTCACAAAATAAACACTGCGGAAGAAATAAAAAATGTTGGAAGAATAAATGCACACACACACATAATTACACATTTTTTTTGGACAAAGTCCCCAGAAAAACCCAAATCGGAAAACCGGTGCAGCAGTCGAGGGTTTTATTATTATGAAATAGTAAATTTGAGAACAAAACTATGGATGCTCAAATCTAGCAATCCATATAGAGAAATGACTGACAATAAGCCTAGTGAGAAAAATCTCACTCCCACAAGCGATCTAACACTGACCTTGGCTTAATATGAGCTGCTCTCTGTTGCCTCTGTGCAATCCCTGCATCCCACAACTCGGAATTGCTTCTCTCTCGCTATTTGATAAGTTGTTATCTGGAAGATGGACCCTTCTGGCCTCTGGACTCTCTCTCCAGCTTCTGGCACTGAATCACTGCTTCTCCCCAGCAGAATACGAAATCCCCTCTGAAACACTGGGCTGCCTCTTTGTGGCACTCACTACCTCTCTGTGATGCACTCACCGGAACATGAAAATCTTCCTCCGGCCTTACTATCCCTGCCCCTCTCTCATTGCTTCGAGCTCACTAGCTATTTCTCCAACAACACAACATTGCTACTCAAGAGTTCGATCTGCCAGTGAATTCGAACTGCTAGTGTTTGATGTGTGTTCTCCAAGACCAATAGAATTTCTTCTTATAATCTCTCGTTGAGACAACAATGACCAAGATTAAAACATAATCAATAGCTAAGATTAACTAGAACTCGATCCATGTCTTCTTCTAGAATATTCTCACCATGACTTAATTAATACCCTTTAATTGATCATATTCCCTAAGTTTAGACTTAGGAAACATTAAAAAACGATTAATTATTTTAATTAAGTCGTCTCTAGGTGGAATTTCCATAAATGATTTCTGGGTTTTGGAGAATACATGTATTTTAGCCTCTCCACCAAATTTCGTGGCTAGAACACATCCAATGCTTACAAAAACTAACAGAAAGCAGTCTTTACATCCATCTGATGTAACCTCCAATCCATAACAGAAGCAATAGAAATAATAATTCTAATAGAAGTGTACCTGGCCACTGGAGCAAATGTCTCTTCATAGTTCTCTCCCTTTTTCCGGGACAGCCCTTTTGCCACGAATCTCACTGTGTACTTCTCCTTGTTGCCATCTACTGTATGCTCGATCTTGTAGATCCACTTGGAAGTCACCACTAACTTCCCCTTAGGTCTCGGCATAATTTCCTCCATCATGGCATCGTTCAAAATTGTCAACCTATTGCCTCTGGACTAGAAGCTCTTTCTGTCTTTTGACACGGTCCTAGATGTCAGCACAATTTCTCCTTCTTGAACACAAATCACTCTAGCTGAGTTTATGCTCGATTCTAGGAGAATCCTCTTGTCACAAATTTTGCTCTATTCTTCCCATGCTTCCATATGCTGTCAGAATCATTGCCTTGGCAACCTTCACGATATATTTGCAAACCTCATTAGGAGGCCATGGAAGAAACGATTATAACCAGACAAAATATGCAAAGAGAAGAGGCTGAATAAAATAATAATAATCAAGGAAGAAAGATATGAAGTACTTATATTTTGATCTGAGGATTGTAGGGAATTGTCAACTCCCTGTTGACCCTTGCCTTCATGCAGAAAACATTGAAATCCATCTGCAAATTCATCAAGCTAGAAATGCTCATCCTCATCCTCATCATTGGCTACTAATGCATATAGCTTTCCATTCCTTCCTCACATGAATTTTATGAGCTTAGGGTTTCTTAATCCTCGAGTTATCCAACAGTACCAAAGGGCTCAACTACAAGCTAAGACATCTTCATACTAACAGGAAGATGAATCAAGTACAAACTCCACTAGCATTCGACACTTAGGTCCCATTCTAGGGTTTCACAAACATTTAGGACCAAAACAACAACCCTCGCAGCTTTGCTCAACAACTTTACTGGCAAAACCTTGATCAATACTAGTGTGATATTTTGTTATAGATCAGCAGACCCTCAGTTATGACTTTAAAAACATAATATGTTATTGCTCTTATATCACCCGTACTAGCAATATATTACAGGCTTGAACTTTTCAACAAGACAATTGGTAGCAGTAATAGACCCTAATGAGTGTAGACTATGGCTCAACAATACATAGAAGCTTCAGCCATACACAACCTCATTGAGTCATACAATGCTACAATATCAGTGTTAATTTTACATAGCGTTCTATGTTGTTATAATCACTTTAAACAATTTCTTCCAATTTCAATCACCCCAATTACAGGAAAGCAATTATAGATAGAACAATAAACAATAAATACACAATAGAAGATAGCCAAGCACGATGAGAAACAGAGATTAGGTCAAAGACCAGGGAAAAACCCAACAAGGGGGATAAATCCTTGATCAATTCTTCTTCTTCTATTAGTCAATCAATGTGCAACATGAGATACATAGTCCAAATAGTACATCCAACAACCAGTCAAAGTCAAGCCTTTGATTTTCCAAATTAAACAATCCAATGGGAGAGAAATTCAAAACTGGTCAAAGGTACCAGTCTGCAATTTTCGGCTCTGTGGAGGTACAATCAACAGCAGTCAATGGTCTGCCCTAACCAGTCAAAGGCAACGGTCAAACTGCTCAAAAAAATCGGTCAACCCAACAATGAATTTGGCCTTCCTTCCTCAGTCAAACTCAGTCAAAACAGCAGCAAAAATATCAGTCAAAGGAGAGAGAAAATCTCAGGTCAGAGCTACAGTCAAACCCTAGTCAACCTTGGTCAAAGTGCCCTGAAAATCTTGGTCAAAGTCTCCCTCAATTTGGCCCCCAAAACAGAAAGAAATCTGGTCAAATCAAGTCAAACAGAGTCAACACTAGTCAACACAGTACCAAAACAGAAAAACTCAACACAGATCAGAATCTTCTCTATCCTTCGCATGTGTGAATGTCTCCTACAATTCCAGAGATGTACGAACTTGTTTGTGAAGTGATGTGATGTCCAAATGAGGAGTTAACTAAGGTCTTTTTATAGTTGACTTAGGAGGGGTCAATTTCCCTTGAGGCCAACCTGACCTTTATAGGTCGACTTGGTCAAACTTTCAAAGTGCCAAAAATCAAATTTTCTCTATCAATTTTATAGATAAAATTCAGACCATAGCTGCCAATTTTAACACATCGAGACATGATTCCAACAACTTCTCAATTCACCCTCCAACTACACAAGCATCGTATTGCAGCCATGCATCCTCAGCTAAATACTGTTTTTTCCTTAGTTCTATCATTGACTCGACTTTAGATCAGCCTGAATTGTGCCAAAGAAAGTGTCCTCAGAAACGCCCTTAAAAGGGTGTCAAAGGTATGCCTTAGTAAGGGCCTAAGTTGCCACAGAATGCTTTAGAATGGGTCTGAAAAGTAGTCTCTGGAAGAATGAGATAGGCCTCAAATAAACTCGGCCTCAGATCTGTCATTAACCATCACTTATCCAAGAGAGAGATAAACAATTAGGTTCTTGAAGCTTGGCTTTTGATCAATGAATGAATGTTGTAGTTGTACCTCCAAAAATCCTAAACAAAAGTGGCCGAGATTAGGTCTTAGAAGACTGCCTCAGATTGGCCTCCGAAACTTGCTTCAGGTCTGCCCTAAATAGGGTCGAAATCTGTCACAGGAGGCCTCAGAAGAATTCTGGATCTGCTTCAGACTTAGACAGGTTGCACCAAATATTCCTCACAGAAATGCCTTAGACAAAGGCCGAACTTCAGATTTAGACAAGGGCTGACTTGAGGCTCAGAAATGACCTAAATTAGGCCTCAGAAGGACCTAGATGAAAACCTTCCACAGGGAAAAAGTTAAGCTATTGAATAACCTCTTCAAGACAGACTTTTTGCAAAATTTGGCTTTCTTCAAGTCTCTTTAGTGGCTGCTCTTTCACCTAGGCTCTAATACCATCTTCATTTTTCATAAGAAAAATTGTTCTAATCTGATAATTATTTTCCAATGATTTGTTAATCAAGTTAGCTTATGTCGCATATATCATTAAGCAATTATACATAGAAAATGTCAACAGTAATGCAATAATGACAGGAGGATCATAAATAGACAGCCAAGCACAAAATAAACACAAATTTACCCTGGGAAAACCCAAACTCGGGAAAAAAACCCCGCAACATTTTCTTAGGAGAAATTGTTCAACTCAGCAAAAGTACACTTTGATATTCTCAAGTCAAATTTGGTCAACCCAGAACAACAATGGAGCATAAGTCAAACCGGTTAAACAGGCCGAAATTTGGCCTACTGCAACTGCCCAGAAAAACGCAGTCAACTGCCAGGAAACATGGTCAAACTTCCCAGGCAGAGCCCAGTCAGACTTGCCCAGAAACTCAGTCAAACTGCCCAGATAGATCTCGGTCAACACCAGTCAAACTTCAGAAGGCTTCTCTCTATCTCACATGTGTGAACAAAAGATCAAATGATGTTGTGATCCGAATTGTCCAAGAGATGGAGGCCGAGTTTGTATTTATAGTGGTCTTGTGGTGCCCAAGGGGCACGTCTCCTTGTGCTGGGCCGAGTTGAGCAGATTTAATTCTAATTCAAAATTTTAATTTTCCGTCTTTTAATTTGGACCAACTTGTAGCTGGGGAATACCTCCCACAGCTACCCGAAAATCAACACACTGAACTTCATTTCACGGACAGATTCATTGGCAAGCTTCATTTTTGGGAGATTCTCGCTACCTAGTGTGCTCTGCTTTCTCTGGAGGTTCTCACTACCTTTTCTCTGAACTAAATTAGTATTACTACAGCATGCATCAGCATTACTAGTGGCCCACATAATTTTGCTATGGATGGTCAACAGCCCTATATTTGATAGAATGTTGCTCGCATTTTTATTGCATGCATGCAGTTGTGAGGGAAATTGATGTTAGCACTCTGCTACAGACAGGCATGTCTACACCTTGAATTTATGGAAAACATCTAGTATGGCCTTCCATTTATGCCATTTATGATGATCTCAAAAGCAAAAGCTGATGTGGAACCAAGACTAAGACCAAAAACAGGCGTTGGCTAATTCTAATTCACATTTCAGTACTTTATCTCCCAGATCTTCTATATGGATAGTGAAATGATGACAGCATAGGCAGCACTCAATTTCCTGTAATTTTCATTATTGCCAGCATACACCATCATCATGAGCCATAGTCTAAATTGTCATAGGGTAAAATATTTATTTGGCATACATTATGGACATAATAACCATGGTGGGGTCCATGCCAGTCACATGGATGCCTCATTAGGAAAAGTAATATCTACTTTGTTCAGAAGTGTATATCGTCTAGGCACACCAATTGTGACTTTATATATGATATGAATGGTGTCACGAATGAGCTATATTTCAATTTTTAGTGGATAGTTACGACCACATAGTATTGACCTTTGGAGGAGGATCTCCACTGGGAAGTTGAGTTAGCCATATACTTGTAGCTTTCCATATCGACAGAAGGGCTGTCCACTAAACAGTCAATGCATGACTTGAGCATTGCATTCCCATAATTAATTGAATAGACAGATATTGCATGTTAGCCACCATAGCCGTCTCTCTTTTCTTTGATCTTGCATTTCAGCCTTCAACTTTCAAGCAAATTAGTAAATTGTGAAGTTACCATTGAAAAGAAGAAATTCACCCCAAAAAAATTGCATGAAGAAATAGAAGGAACAATAAAACAAAAACAAAACAAAAAAAATTGAACGAACTTTCCCTTTAGTGGAAATCTACCTTTACTAAGAAAAATGACACAAGATTTCAAACTATCAGATCCACAAGCCACTTAAACTGGTCTGTGTCCAAAATATTCTGATAATGTCTTTAAATTAAATGGGCTACAAATCTAGCAAGAAACAATATAGAGCTACAGAAGGATTTCCAAATTACCAAATCTATGCAACTATAAATTGAAGCATGCCGATTGAATAAAACCATAAATAAAATTTAAAAGCAAACAATTCTCCATGTATGCCGATTCAATAAATCCATTGGCCATACGTAGATAAAATTTAAAAGAAGACAATTCTCATGCATAGCGATTTGTAATCTGTAGGTCAAAGTTATTAAGCACCAGAGAATCGGAACCTCTTCTTGCTGCAAGAGCATCAATTTTCTCAGCATATTGCTTAGCTTGTGATGTTGATATACTGCATAAGGAAATATTTCCATAAGTTATCAGTCCCGATCTACATTAGAAATACAGAATTACTTGAGAGACTTGTCAATATACAGAATGACACATTCATTGTATTACTCCCAATAAGAAAATATGTAATCCATGGAACAAGAAAAGGCATGGTTTCAAAGTGAAGGAAAGCTTGAGGTTAAAGAATAAAATTTAATACAACTAGAAAATCCTTAATAAAATCAAAAGATCTAGGCAATATGTATTAACTTTCCCCCTTCAACGCGGGCATCAATTTAGATTCTACTAGTGTTGCAAACATCCAGATTTTATCATGATAAAATCACGAAATCACGATTTTTTGGCCTAGCCGATGTTTGCCGATTTTTACCGATACTTTCCCAACTTCATGATATTTTGATTTTCTGGACCCTCGCTGATTTTATCTTGATGCTGATGTTTGCGACATTGGATTCTACAATACTAATGTAAGACTAATCTGCTATTTTTATTTAGCACCATTTAAAAATACAACAGAGAACAGATTATGTCAAACATTAAGGAAAGTTTTCAACAATTTCCATAGGAGAAAACCAAAATTTAAATAATGTCAACAAAAGTAAATTCCTGCCATAAGTATTGTCAAAAATGCTAAACACTTGTGTAGTTTTTGACATTCATTTAAAACTTTTAGATTCACTCAACGAATCATATTCTGCAACATACATAAATCTTCCAACAGCAACACAAGTTATATAGATTAATTAACATGAGCATCATGCAATTATTAGTTTTGGGTTGCTCTATTTGGGAAAATGATCCATGAGTGTTGGGAGGAATTCCTTGTAGAATAGGTGTGCCACATCGCTTTCCCTTACAATCTTAGGGCAGATTCCATACACTTATGATGCTTGGTATCTTCCATTTTTGGTCAGTGTAAGGTTATGACAGATTCAATTACAGTTATGAAAGATTCCTCTTACATAGTTATGACGGCTTCTTAATGGATTGCTTACACAGTAATGACAGATTCCTTTAATGTAAGAATGTAAGAGCTATTCTAGGCATAGGTAGGGCACATTGCTTGGGAGAGATACCATTGTATGTGGAGCACTTTCTTCAAGCTCCATTATTAGCAGGGAAGTTTTGTAACACTTTTCTCCCTTGTCAAGTTTGACTAGATTAGTGTAATGGCAATGGGAAGATTGACAGTGGGATGACTGGAGGTATGGAATGCACAAGGGATATTGCAGGCTTCCATACAGATGTTCAGGAGGGTCGTACAGCATCACCAAAGGGCAGTACAGTCACAGCAGGTTTGGTATGGGTTTTTTTCAGTGGTTTAGAATCCAAGCTTGTGGGTTCTGAAATAGTGTAAGAAGTAGCTGAAGGAAATAATGTTGAAGCCTATAGTAGCTTCAGAAGGTCTTCTGCATAGACTTGGCAAAATCCATACGCTACATATTGCATCCCCTGCAGGAGATGCTATCCATAAGATGGGAATAGTAGCAAGTTGAAAGGAAGGAGAGAAGTGAGGATGCCCCCAGCAGGGCTCAACCAACAGGAGAGGAAACAAAAAGTAGCATGTGGAAGATGCTTTATTGCCTCTTTAGGTGCTTAGTTAGTGGGGTAAGTGATTTATGTCTTCTTTCTTAAGTCTAACTTATGAAAGGTACAATAATTAAAGTCCATTAATTATTGTGGATTATTAATTCATTTTCTAAGAATAAATAATTTAATTATTTAACCGACTTAGAAAGGATCTGAACCATTGTTCTCCAAGATCTTCTAGAAGGAAGATTAGAGTTAGGGATCTGAGCTTAATGAAGATTATAAAAAGAAGCCGATGGAAGAGGTGAAGACACAAGAGAGGAGACACAACAAAATAAAGCGATTTTTCTCTAGTGCGAGTGACTCAGGAGACTGAAGTGCAAAGGAGGAAGACCACAGGAGGATTCGGGGGCATATCCCAAAGGTCGAGTTGTTGAAGAGAGAGGGCAGTTAATTGATTGGAGAAGTCGATTTTCCAGGGCAAAATTTCCTGAGGTGCACTAGCAACTTGAAGGTAAGACGCATGGTCGATTTCCTAGCAAATCGTTGGCCCGAAATTCTCTAGGTTGAGTTCCTTCTAAGGCTGATTTCTAGGAGGCCAAATTCCTTGGGCCAAATTCATCCGGTTGGAGCCGAGTTACAAGTTCCAATAAATTTATTTTTCCTTGTAATTCTTTGTGGGTCGAAAACCCTGATTTTCCTGAGATTAACAAATCACAGAGAATTGTTGTGGGTATTTATCTATTGTAATGTGTGATTGGTCTCTCTTAATTTTTATTCCAATGCATATATTTCTAAATGTTAAAATACCAAGTATTTTATTTTTCGATAATTCATAATTTGTTTGGTTAATTAAATAAATTGTTGGCAATGAATAATCGTCGTGAGACAATAAATCTGAACTGGTATTAGGAGATTTAACATGGTATCAAAGCTTTCTAGATAACTCAGAGAGAGAGATCTGAGATCACTAAGGTTTGCGGTAGCTAGCTTCTTCTTTTTACAGTAGCATAATTATTTTTAATTTTTTAATTGGGCTTTTAAGGTAAGGTTGATTTGTGAAGATGGCATCACCGAGTAGATTGCGATATGAAGACAGGTTGGATGGGAGCACTAACTTTAGTCCTTGGACAAAGCAGATTACCATGACTCTAAAAATGAATAGCCTGTAGTATTTTTGCGAACACAAACATTCAGGTTCCTTCAGATCCAAACCTAGCAATCGAGCATGATCTCAAGGATATGAAAGCAAGGTCTATAATTTTGGATGGTGCGAGGCATCATATAATTTCGCATATATCAAGGAAGGAAACATCATGTCAAATGTGGGTGGCCCTAACCAGTGTTTATAAGAGCACAAACAAAAACATGAAGATGGTGTTATGGGAGAAATTAAATAGCCTCAGGATGAACAAATTAGAGACAACAACATCTCACCTCGTGAGGATCTAGCAAGCTCATGATGAGCTTTCAGCTGTTGGGGAAATTGTGAATGATTTAGTGTTAGTGAAGGTAACTTGAAAGGGTTACATTAAGCATTGAGCCACCTTTGTGGATGGGATCCTTGCTAGGCAACAACTTCTTGATTGGAGCCGATTGTGGGATGACTTCATCCAGAAGGAAATCTGGGAGAACTCGTTGACCGGAGGACAACAAACAAGTAGTGAGGAGAACGATGACCTTGCTCT
Source organism: Pinus taeda (assembly GCA_000404065.3). NCBI lineage: Eukaryota > Viridiplantae > Streptophyta > Pinopsida > Pinales > Pinaceae > Pinus > Pinus taeda. The sequence continues at coordinate 110,591 of APFE031228131.1, forward strand.
TGCTACACAAGCAAAAAAGGGAAAAGGAAAGGCCAAGCGAAACTAGAGTGGAGGTGGACCTCCATATAATAAAAATGGGAAGGGCATGAGCAAATTCAAGTGCTTTGCATGTCACAAGTTCGAGCATGTTGCCAATCAGACTTCAAGCAAGCAGAAGACCAAGGGAAGGACAGCCCAAATAGCCATTGATCAGACGGATGAGATAAATGAAAACTTCAAGAAGAACTTTGCATTGGTGTCATGCCATTCTAGAACCATCACAAGAGGTGTTTGGTTTGTGGACAGTGGAGCATCTCGTCACATGATGGGATCTCGAGACATTTTCACCAGCCTAGCAATATACATTTAGATCTTGGTGATAATGCCAAGTATGCAATACAAGACATTGGTAGCATTGAATTTTAACTACACTCAGGTGGCATCATGGAGGTGAATGAAGTATTGTTTGTATTGAGTTTGGTGAAGAATCTTCTTTCAGTTTCAACCATAAAAGATAAAGGACTAGAAGTTAGCTTCAAGAGTGGTGAAATAGCTATTGGGCCTATAACCACAAAATCTAGCAGGCCTTAGAGAGGGAAAACCTACAAGACAAAGAGCTAGACTAAGTGCTAATAATGGGACAAGGTCCCCTACTCTTTACAGACTTTCACCGATGGGAGGAGTCCTGGTAAGGTAATGATCACCCATAATATATATATTATAGGGTTTAAGGTGCAAGGTGGTGCAAGGTGACCTCTCAAGGAATGCTTAAAGGTTGTGATATAAGGCTTCAAAGGCACTTCACACCCTATGACAGACCTAGTAATGTATTGCACAAGACCTCGGTTTTTGTGAATTATCGTGGATGAAGATACTTCCAAGATCATGGTAATAAGGAGAAAGGGCTTCTTATGATATGCTTCACGAAGTACTAAGCTCATACAACCCTCTGAGAAGTCCCCAAGTTGAGGAGAAACTAGCTATTGTTTCCCTTTTAGGGCAATACATTTTATGGACGAGAACCAAGTGGATGCCCACCAAACTTTAGGATCCAGTAGCCAAGATCCTAGGCTTGATGTTTAGGCTCTTGGAATCCCACAAAACCTCTTCCTAAGCAATTTGCTCTAAGCCCTAGATAGTTGTCCTACCTTAAGAAGACCAAAATTTAGAGAGGAGAATTTATAGAGAGAAATTTAGTTTGACCACCAAGGACTTGGATCAGTGCCTTGTCCTTTGGACATATGGAGTCTTAGGATGTTCAAAATGAGCTAAAACATCTCTAAGGAGGCTTATAATTGATGCCCTAGGTACCAATTCTAAACATTTACCCACTTCAAGAGATAATGGAGTTTCATGGAGAGTTCAAAGATTTTCCTCCACTAGGAACATTCAGTACATGCCATACATTGAATATAATATGCAATACTCTACTAGAAAGCCTTTAAAAACTAATTTTCAACACTTAGGGCACAATGTCTGCATATTCTAGAGTAGAAATTTCATACATTAAACAAATTCAAGAGAAAAATCCCATCAACATGAGGCACTTACAAGATGACTTGCAATGTATCCATCCAAAAATCCAAGAAATGCCTCCAAAGAAGAATGTGAACTAGCTTCCATACATCAAAGTACATCCAAAAGATCTTTAATAACCAAAGAAACAAGTGCGAAAATATCCCAAGAAGACTAATCCAACATGTGATGATGATGAGTAACTCAAATAAGCTCTTATCTATTTATACATGATCTATCAAGTCTAGTTTTAGCCTAGAAACCCCTCTTAGTTGTCAAATGGAGGACAAACTAATTGTGGTTACAAGCCAACCACATAGCCAACGAAAAATCATAAAGATAAACCCACAAGAGGCCCGAAATGCTAACATCATCACTGTGTGGGCCTTCTTGATGCATGCATTGAGCTCTCTTTGTGCCAAAGTGAGTCAAGGGGGCTCCATAAGTCATCTACTAGGGGTTGGCCCCTAGACATCAATGCAAATCATCAAGTGGACCCCATTTTCGTGTTTGGGACACAAAATGGGTCTCATGGGCCTCCTGGTGGTAGAATAAACTGAATCTAATCCATCGTTGAGGGCTTGGAGAATGGTGCTAGCCCTCCATTGTCTCAAAGGGTGAGACAAACCTCATTTGTGCCTTGGATCAATTGCCAAACCACGTGTACATTGTTAAGTTGGTGGGGGCATGCTGGTCCAAGTGCATCATCTGGTGAATAATATGTGGCAAAATGCAGATTGTTATGGTGTTGTAGGTGCCTATGGAGTGAAATAATGATGCTCTGCAAGTACAGGAGTCCCATGGCTCTCAACGCTTCACCCAAAGGGTGTCATACGCTGCTTTAGTGGACTTAGGCCCCAATTAAGTTGCCTAACCCATGATAAAATCACCTACCAATCACATATACTATCCAATGCTGCATCGTTACCATTAGGTACAACAATTCATTAGTGCAGCTATGTAAAAGTGAACCAAGCTTGTTAATCAAGAGCACATTGGGACTTCATATGGGTCTTCTCTTCCAAATTTGGCGCTTTAATCTCGTAATAGTGTTACCTCCCTAGGTAGGAGCAGTTAATAAATAACCCTATTAGGTGTTCCAAATGACATGTCCCTGGTACATCCTTCAATTAATAGGTGGCATATGAATGATGATGAAATGGTTGGGAAACAGGGTCAAGGCTAGATGCCATGGGTACAAGGATAGCAATGATGAGGGAGTCCACATATTGGGTATATAGATGTAGGAGGGAGCAATCGTGGACACATGCCTTACATCAGCCTTTGTTTTTCCACCCCTCTTCATTTGCCTTTTGCTTTTTCTTGTTTTTTCATTATATTATTGCTCGAAGCTCCAAGAAATGAGAACATGTTATGAATGATGTGAAGCAATTATTAACTTATTACCCCCTTAAGGTGGGGTAGTTCATCTCCAACCAAGGTTTATGATGTGCATGTGTTCCTTTAATGATGTGAGGGGCACTCCTGGGCCCTAGGAACTAGTGTGATGGCCATAATGATATGGGGTAGAGCTCATGTTTGGCTTTTTCCCACGAGCTATAATAAATGTCTCGACCATCTTTTGCATTTTATGATCTTCTTTTCTTTTGATTCTTGCTTGTGGCCATGATATGCATTTAACTTTCTTTTAGCTGCATCAACCCTGATATGTGGACAAGGGGAGGGGATGTGCAAAGCCCTGTGGACCCAAAGAAGGAAAACACTGAAATAAGGCTTTTAATGTGCAAAAGGGATTGAAAAATGTGGAATAGGAAAACGAGACCATGCTACCAAAATCAAGGTTTCCCAAGTAGTGCCCTTCCTAAAGCCATAGGCCAATAGGGGAGATTCCACGAAACTACGATTAAGGATTAACCCCCCCCTCCCCCCACCCATTTAAGGTGAGGGAACAAAACCACGGTCAAAGCCCTTCCTTCTTCCAAGCCATCCAATAACCCATGCTCAAAATGCCCAATGAAAAACAAGCATAAACACCCGATTGCACAATGAAAAACATACCTTTTGGGTTGGATTGCCCACCTTCTAACATATTCTCTCGATAGATGGGCGAGTAAACATATAATTGTTGTAGGGAATGGAGATAAAGCAACACATCACATCAGCGATGGGTGGCTCTCAATGGTTGTTGGCTATCGATTGAAGAAAATGACTAGGAAAGAAGCTCTCCTAGCGGTCTCCACTCTTGGTAGGTAACAGGGCCAAAAGGAACTAATCCCAACAAGAAGCATGTAATTGGGAGAAAGAGGAAAAAAGATCTATTTGTTGAGAGGACAGTCGATAAATGCTCTCATACATGAGAGTCAACCAGAGTGGGATTTAGCACACAAGCATGGGACACCTACAATTTAGGGCTTTTCTTATGTTACGAAGAACAGTTACAGGTTTTTCAGAGATCAAAATGCAGCAGGGAGTGTGTAAAGGGTGTGCACTTGGCAAGCAGGCCAAGTCCACACAGCTAGGCTAAGTCTAAGGGAGTGCTAGACTTTGTGCACACAGACATTGTGGTCGTATGTTTATGAAGTCGATTACAAGGTCCTTTTACTTTACAGCATTCATAGATGCTTTTTCCAAGAAGAATTGGATCTACTTCCTGAAGACCAAGGGAGAGGTCTTCGGTTGGTTTCAAGAGTTCAAAGCTCTTGTGGAGAACTAGACAAGAAAAAATATTAAGGTGTTGAGATCAGATAATGGGGGATAGTATACCTTCAACGAGGTAGCAGGGATCAAGGAGGAGCTCACAACACCTTACAACCCTCAGTAGAATGCGGTTGTCAAGAGGGAGAACAGGACCATAATGAAGGCAGTGGGAACAAAGATCTATGATTAGGAATTGCCTATGTTTTTGTGGGCAACAACATGCAATATAATTGTTTATGTGCAGAATAGGAGTCCTCACAAGGTATTGGAGGATGTGATTCCTAAGGAGAAGATTACAAGATTGAAATTGGATATGAGCCATTTGCGCATCTTCAGTAGTCGTGTGTATGTACATGTTCCCATAGATAAGAGGACTAAGCTGGAGCCCTTGTCAAAAAGGGGCATATTTGTGGGCTACTATGAGCTCTCAAAGGCATACCGATTCTACATTCAAAGACAAAGGAAAGTGCTAGTTAGTTAGGATGTCATATTTGATGAGGGCGGGACCTTTAGGAGGTCTCATTAGAGAGAGAAAGCAAGGGTAAAGGATTCCGAGAGAGAGGCTCCTAAGGCTGAGCAGGGACGAACAACACCAATAGCAAGGACACAACTTGTAGATATGGAGGAGGAGCGAGATGTTCCTTCAAGCTCAACCAAGAGGAAGTCGAGATGGGTCGAACAAACCTTGAGTGATGTGAGGAGCATGTGGTGGCCCCTAGCAGCACTTTCAGGCAGAGCGGGCCACCAATGATATTTTCAGGTTATTTGGCCTTTTCGAGCAGCATCAATGAGTCTAAGCCTTCCACTTTTGAGGAGGCTGCAGAATAGCAGGTCTGGAGTGATGCCATGGTGGAGGAGGATAGCTTCATCATGAGGAATGATGTATAGGACATAGTGCTAAGACCAAAGGGCATGTTAGCGGTCACTTCTCGATGGAGCTACAAGATCAAACATGCAGCTAATGACAGCTTCAATAAGTACAAAGCGAGGTTCGAGGCGAGAGGGTTCCCCTAGCAGAAGGGAGTGGATTACGAGGAGACATTCGTACATGTTTCCAAATATACAACCATTAGAACAATCATGTCCATTGCTTCAAAGATGGGGTGGAGGATACAATATATAAATGTGAAGATTGCATTACTCAACGAGGTGATTAAGGAGGAGGCGTATATTGAGTAACCTCACGGCTTTGAAGTGCATGGGACAATCTCATGTATGTAAGTCGAAGAAGGCTCTTTATGGGTTGAAAAGCACTCTGTGTGCATGGTATGCCAGGATTGATGGATATCTTCTTGGTTTTGGCTTCACTAAGAGTGAGGCATACTCGAACTTGTACTATGTACTTGTTGAGGATGAGTCGCTCATCTTGGTACTTTATGTAGACAATCTCTTCTTGACAGGGTCAGAGAAGATCATAGGTATTAGCAAGGAGGATCTTGCTTCAGAATTCGATATGAAGGACATCGGCTTGATGCAATACATTTTGGGATTGGAGGTGTGGCAGCAGTCATGAGAGATTTTCCTTAGGCAGGGCAAGTATGCAGTTGAGATCTTAAGGGAGGTTTAAGATGGAAGATTGCACTTGCAGGTCTATGTCTGCACCTATGATCACTAACTTGAAGAAGTTAAATGCTTCTGAATGTGGGTTGGTGGATCCTACACTATATAGGCAGCGGATAGGTTCCTTGATGTATCTAGTCAACACTAGGTCGAATATATGAATTGTTGTGAATACACTTAGCCAGTTCATGGTGGAGTCGAGATAGGTACATAAGCATGTGTTGAGGTACCTGCGAGGTACGATGGACTTTGAATTGAGTTATGTCAGAGTTGTTGGAGTGGAGTTGCAGGGGTATAGAGATTTTGGTTGGGTTGGGAGTGTTGCGAACAGAAAATCCACATATGGATGTTGTTTTAGCTTGGCATCAACAATGAACTCATGGTACAATAAGAAGCATCAACCAATGACATTGAGTTTAGCAGGGAAAGAGTACACGATAGTGAGTATGGTGAGTTGTTAGGAAGTGTGCCTTCACAACATGCTTGCAGGATTATTTGGTCTAGAGATGGGGCCAACAATGATTCATTTTGATGATCAAAGTTGCATTAAGTTCTCTGAAAACCTTGTGTTTCATCATTAGTCCAAGCATATTGAGATCAAATATCACTTCATTAGAGACAGACTCGAGAGTGTTGTTGTGAGATTGCACTACATTTGCAAAAGGGAGCAAGTGGCAGATATTCTCACTAAGTCTCTATTGAAAGAGAAGTTTGTGAAGTATCGAGACACGCTGGGGGTGGTGGAGAATCTCTTCTTTGCTAGGAGGGAGTGTTGAGGCCTATAGTAGCATCGGAAGGTCTTTTGCATAGGCTTGGTGTCTTAGCATGTGGAAGATGATTTATTGCCTCTTTAGGTGCTTGGTGGACTAAGTGATTTATGTATTTTTTCCTAAGATTAATTTAGGAAAAGTACAATAATTAAAGTCACTTCACTATTGTGGACTATTAAGTCATTTTCTAAGGATTAATAGTTTAATTATTTAAGTGACTTAAAAATTATCTCAACAATTGATCTCCAAGATCTTCTAGAAGAGAGATCAAATTTGGGGATCTAGGCTTAATGAAGATTATAAAAAGAAGCCTAACAAAGAGGTGAAGGCACAACAAGAGAAAGCAATTTTTCACTAGTGTGTGTGGCTCAGTAGACTAAAGCACAGAGGAGGAAAACTATAGCAGGATTCGAGGGCATATCTAGGAGGCCGACTTGCTAGAGATTGCACGGTCGAGTTGTTGTACAAAAAGGGAGGTCGATTTGATTAGAGAAGCCAATTTGCCAAGGTCGAATTTCCTCAACCACAGTGGCAACTCGAAGGGAAGGCACAAGGTAGATTTGTTGGAAAATTGTTGGGGCCGAAATTCTCCAAGATGAGTTCCTTCAGAGGTCGATTTCTAGGAGGTTGAATTCCTTGGGCCAATTCATCCAGTGGGGATCGAGTTACAGGTTCCAATAAATGTATTTTTCCTTGTAATTCCATGGGTCGGAAACCCTGATTTTCTTGAGATTAACAAATCAGAGAGAATTGTTGTCGGTATTTATCTATTGCAATGTGTGATTGATCTCTCCTAATTTTTATTTTGTTGCATATATTTCTAGAGGTTACAATACCAATGCTTTTATTTTTCGGTAATTCACAATTTACTTGGTTAAATAAATTCCTGGGAATAAATAATTGTTGTGAGAAAATAAATCTTGACTAGTATTACGAGCTTTAACAAATAAGGGTATGATTTCTTCTATAGCGGATTTAAATTGTAAGATGGATGGGTTTATGTTTGTAAGAATTTTTCATGGTGTTTGGGATCTAATATCGTCGAGACTCTAGAGGTTGAGTTGGACATGGCATGAAAAGTAGAGATAATGTTTATTGATGTAGGAGCCAACCTCATAAGAAAACACCTCTTGAATACATTGTTCTTAATTGTTCTAGGAGTGATAGATCTGTTAAAGTAGTAGTTAGCTATTTGTACAACAAGCTTATGGGATTTGGGGCTTCTAATATGAACAAGAACACACAAGAGGAGCCCTTTCTTCCCTCAAAGCAAATTGTTAGCACCATGGAAGACAAGCTTGTGTTTGTTTAAGCCCAAACTCAAAAGATATGACGAAGCTAAGGAGGAGACACAATGCATCTTAGGATAGTGAGGGCATGGTTCCTCCTTGGAATCTGTTACCTCCTAGGTTCTCACAAGGTCCAAAAGTCCTAATCACAATGAGACCCTGAGGGAAACAATAGGAAAGTCACCATATCACCTTAATGGTTGTCTTTAATATATATATGCCCATGGAGCGTAGAATAAACGGTGATAGGGTGTTTTGTTAAGGCACTCCATGATGAAAAGGTCACCGGTTCGAAACTTCGTGGGCAAAAATCCAACCATGCTAAGGGTTGGCGTGGCCCAGCTCGGGTGCAATCCCCAAGTGATTTTGACAGCTTAAATGCCCTTGGGTTCTGTTACTGAAGCCACAAGTTAGGGATGCTAATCATCTCAAGACTCACATCACCTAACAAACAAATATATATATATATATACACACACTTGAATTTAATCACAAACGTCCTCTAAACCATATTAGAAAATTCAAATTTGAATAGAATTTGAACTTCAACCCGAACCATGTGACATAGATCTAAACTACTCACATTTACGAGTTTGGTTTACATCCATAAAAAAATGTTGCTTAGCACACCTTGGTATATGCCCAATGTCCCAACACACAAAGGGTTTGACAAAAAAAAAGTTTTGAAAAGTGAATTATGTGAGCTCCATCACAACTCAAAATTTACTTGGGCTAAAACATAATTTTAAAGCCATTTCACCCAGCTTTATTATCTTACAAATAATAATGAGTAATCTGCATTCAAAAGAGTTTTACCTACTTGAATTTTCCACTAGTAAGAAATGAAAAAAATTCCAATGAAACCATTACCATATAATGTTGTACGTTTTTTTATTTTTTTACTTATTTCAATACTAATTTCACATGAAAGAAAAAAGAGAAATGTGTTATGAATGCTCTCAAAAAATGACATAACTTTGGTTTGTAAAGTGAGTTTATGAGCATAAATAGAATGTTTCCTCGCATGGTTCTATTACTCATTATCCATTCAATGTACCATAGTTGACTCCTTTATCAAAGCCCAATAAATTACAGTAGTATGAATTTAATACTAGTTTTATCATTCTTTATTTTGCATGCAAATATACCTTTTAAGTGTCGTGGTTGAGATATGTAAATCCCCAGTTCGTTTACATGTAGACATGAGTTTTTTCGGCCAAGGAACAAGAAGTTTTTGAAGAGGACAAGGGAAAACAAGACACAGGTGTAGGGTTGCGACAAAGATGGTTAATGAGCCGACGACAATGGAGTGGTTGACAAGCAGAGCACAAGGTTTTGCAAGCTGACTGAATTCAGCCATTATTAGAAATCCATGCACCCAGATCTAGTCTATGCTCTTAGCTAGAAAGCATAAACACATTGAAAACACCTAACTTCAAACTTTTGCATAGCAGAACTTACCAACAATTAGTTTAATGATAGTATACAATAATTATGCCCCAAAACTTGCTTCTTACAATTCCATTAATAAGAAAACTCACAGGGCTCTTGTACCAAGGTAAGTGGCCCTTTACATCCCTATACAAATGCCAAAATATCAAGTCTATCCTTTGACCAAATCCCCTAGGGTTGAGGCTTTGTCCTCTAAGCCTTTTGTGCCCAATTATCAACACCTAAAACACTTAATTGCATTGTTGTAGCATTGTTAGAGCCTAACCAACCCTCCTTAAATTATCAACCAACAAATTACATGCCTAGAGATACTCCTTTAGCCCTTGGTCCTCTTGTTTTTGCTTGTTTTCTTCACAACTGGCCTATTGTCCCTTGCAGCTAGCACTTTTCTCCTTCCTATGGCCTTTACCAGTCCTTCGGTTAGCTACTCTTAACCTTCAGTAGCTCGACTTACTGCTAGAGCAACCCTTTACCAATCACAATAGACCTGCAGCCTATTCTCCTTAGTTGTGGGCTACTTCAATCCACCTGTAGCCAACCTCCTTATGGTTGCGAGTCACCTAACTAGGTTGTGGATGCCTCTCTAGGCTCTACGGCCAACGTCCTTGTCATTGCGGCTTGTTCCTTGGCCTTGCGGCCACTTCTTCTTCGGCCTACGGTCAACTACGACCTATTTTCCTTTGTATGGTTGGCACCAAGGAAAATTTTAGGGGCTAATATTCGCAGGTGGGCTAATATTTCATGGTTTTTCCAAAAAAAAGATTCGTCAATTTCCATTTTTCTAAAAATGAATTCGCCCAAATTTTATAGCATAAAATTATTTTACCTTAAAAATCGCAAATATTATATATTGTCTAATATAAAACAATTATAAATCTAAACATTTTTACAATATTATCATCAAACATTTTAAAATTTGGATATTAGGGACATGTAAGATTCGCCAAGGTTGCTAAAATTTAAGACAAACTTACATCCTTAAAATTTTCCCTTGGCTGCCCTGCAACCTTCTTGTTGGAAAATGTAACTGGGTTCAATCTTCATTGAATGTATTTCAGTCATCTTGTAATGTACTTGTCAAAAGAATAAAGAAAAGAATTTGCATTATTATTATTGCGACTTATTAAAGCATGGGTTTCATGCTTGGGTCACCATGTTTTAGGTCAAAGTCCCCATTGAGGAATCCTCCGATTTATTCTTTGTTTATAGAGCCATTGTATATTCAAAGAGACCCTTCTTGGGCTTTTGAATCATGTAAAAAGGTTTGGTATTGAGTCAAATATAATTTATTAATCCTCGACATTAAGTTCGCAAGTCGGCCTAAGGACATCAATTCGACCTCCCTTGAAGCCTATAAATAGAAGCAAGTCGAATTCATTTGGAGTATCTCATCTCAAGAAAGTTCGATCTCTCTTGAAGTCGGAAGAAGTGTGAAATAGGAGGAGAAGGAAGTGCGAGTTGGGAGGAGTCTAAGGAAAAGAAAAAAACGTAATTTTGGTGCCTCTCTCCCTTTGTATCGTGCACTAGTTTGGGAGATCGAAGTCTTCCAAGTTTCGTTGATGCCGGAAGCTGCTACATAGTCGAAGTTCCAAGAAGAGAGGTCGAAGATCTGGGAGGCTGACTTGGTGTGGAGGGAAGGTCTGGTCTTTTTCTAGGGTGAAGAGTCTCAAAGAATACTATTGAAAGGAAGAGAATTTTGACTGGGTTTTCCCTCGAGGGGGGTTTTTCCCTAGCATAGTGTCTATATCTGGTGTCCATTATTTTATGTGCTTTTGCTTTGGTAATTGCTTGATTAAAAAAAAAAGATATAACAAAAACCTAGTAAGAAGTCAAGAACATCACAAGTAATTATGAAGTATAAGAAAATCTTCCTGCCTTTCTGATTTTCTAACATGGTATCAGAGCTTTGGTGAAAAAAGAAGGAAAAGGTAGCCTCAAGCACTTGATCAAGGAACCATTCAGAGGGATTATCTTAGGGAGGGAGTCTACTATATTCAAGGAAGATGTCTAACACAATCAAGGGAGAGAACAAACTTGAAGGAGCCTCAAACTACAGGTCCTGGAAGAAGAGGATTGACCTCATCCTTGAAAACAACAAAGTACTTGACTTGGTCAAAGGAAAAGTAAAGAAGCCCAGATGACTCTAGTGATGCTCACAAAGTGAAGCTCAGAGAATTAGAATTGGTGGCCATGACTCTAATGGTAGAAGGAATAAAGGACAACCTTGTCCCACTTATAGCCAACATCAATCATGCTTGGGAAATGTATGAAGCCTTGTCAAAGTTAATCACTATTAAGAACATTGGTCAAGTAAAAGTTTGAAAAATGAGCTAAGGACCACACAGATGACTAAAGAAGACACAGTGGCCTCCTTCTTTGCGAAGATAACAAGAATCAGGGATGATCTTCTAGCCATTGATGAAATTTTCCAGACAAAGAACTCATAATCACTGCTCTATTAGGATTGCCACCTACTTGGGGTGCATTGCTGCAAGAATTGGCAGTTGGAAGGAAGCTCCCATTTTGAAGAACTATAAACTGCCTGCAGTCACGATGAATTAAGGATCTCATTAGTTTCTAATTCTGAAGATGTTTCAAATGCCTACATTGCTCAACATAAAGGAAAGAAATCGAAAGGACCAAGGAAGAAATCTGGCATGTCCAAAGTAGAATGATATCAATGTCATAAGAAGGGTCACTACAGGAGTGATTGTCCCGACAATCCAAGAAAAAAAAAGAGAGAAAGAGATCAAGCCAATGTTGCTGAAGAAAAAGATCCAAAGAAAGTCAAACCCGAAGAATCTAACATAAGGGACTTACACTACTAAGTTCTTTGACTTTAGTGTTAGTTATTCTATTTTGTAATTTCGATATTTAGAATTTATAGGTTTTAACATGTTTTTGGAAAAGGCATTTTCTTTTGTTTTATAAGTTTATAGGTACCCCTCAAGCTTTAGAGGCAGCCCCCAATGACTCCCAAAGATAAGTTGCTCATTTCCTCTCAATTTTTGGTTTAATGTACTCATTTAACTTTGATTATATTAAATACGAATCATTATTCTCCCTCTATTGTCTTGATTAAGAAAAACATTTGCTATATTCTCAAGGAGTATGAAAGAGGACCTCTCGAGACAAGGTTTGTCAAAGAATGAAGGTAGGCTTTAAAACATTGATTTTTTTATAATAAATGTTTATTCATTTGACAATCTATTACCAACATTGTTGTGACTAGCTATAGTGAATCATATTGATTCTTATTTTGGGTGATTCGTCACTTGATAAAATCTACCCCGCTCCTATTCTTAACTGATTTTATAAAACCCTAGATAGGTTCTCTGGAAAACCCTAACCTAAGCGTATGATTATGGTAATGTTTGAAACTCTAAATCGCTTAGGGTTATTGACAAATGCTATTTGAAGTTTTAATTGAGGATGACATGTTGATATTTTGAGGAGGAGGAGGAGCAACAAGAGTTATCATTATCGGGATATTATTGGCGAGGGGAAAAAATCGGAAAATACAAAAATATTAAATTTTTTTCAATTTTTTTAATATCTAAAGCATCTCTACAACATAAAATAAATACATTGACACATAAATATGATAAGAGCGCTAATATATAAGATGTGTAATATCATTTCTAGTGCTACATCACACATAACAGTGAATCATGTCCTGAATAGCAAGTCCTGACTCCTGAGTCCCAACTCAACCTCAAAATATCAAGAAAAAATATAATAATGTATCTCATATCATGAGTCATAATGTCATATACAATGAAAGGAACCAAATAACTAAAGTCTAATACAACTGATTTCCTCTGCCCCTCTTGCGAGAAAATGCAATAGCTTTCCCTTTCCCTCTAGATGTAGATGCCAGTGGAGTTGGCAATTGACTCTGTTGTGCTCTAGACGCTGAAGAACTAGGAGCTACAGGAGGTGGACCACATCCTCTATTGGTGACAAGGGTAGCCTGGGTAGGTTGTGTCACCTCCTCCTCCTGTTGCTCCTCCTCATCAAAAAATTGGAGAATTTTTTTTCTTATCCAAAGATTTTTTTCCCAAAAAAAACATGATTTTTTCAAGTTATCGCGATTTTTTGTGAAAAAAGAATTAACGTAAAAATCAGGCGATAATATCACCAAACTCAAAAAATCGCGATGTGTCAATATTATCACGATAATATCATGATTTTCGCAACATTGGGTTATAGAGCTTCGTTTTTGGATACACACCTGGATCTTTGGGTTGGTGGTTAGCAAGTAAGCCTGATGGTAACTAGAGAGGCTAAAATCTTGACTCCATCTTATTCCCACCCGAATAGATTACCCGAGTCAGGGATCTAGTCCCTAACATTGCAGTGCCTAAATTGTTGAGAGACCAATGGATAGATTGCCCTGGTCAGGAAGGTAGTCCATTGCATTGTGGTGCCTAAATTTCTTCATAGTTCATATAGTTGAGATCTTCCTTGTACTTGTATATGATGAATACCTCCCTAGTTAAGAGGGAATGTTGGAAAATGTAACTAGGTTCGGTCTTCATTGAATGTATTTGAGTCATCTTGTAATGTACTTGTCAAAAGAATAAAGAAAAGAATTATTATTATTATTATTATTGTGACTTATTTAAAGCATGGGTTTCATGTTTGGGTCACCATGTTTTAGGTCAAAGTCCCCATTGAGCACTTCTAGGATTTATTCTGAGTCAATAGAATCATTGTACTTTTAAAGAGACTCTTCTTGGGCTTTTGAATCATGTAAAAAGGTTTAGTATTGAGTCAAATATAATTTATGTATCCTCCACATCAAGGCCGCCTAAAAGAGATCAAGTCAGCCTAAGGACATCAATTCAACCTCTCTTGAAGCCTATACATAGAAGCAAGTCGAATTCATTTGGAGTATCTCATCTCAAGCAAGTTTGATATCTCTTGAAACCGGAAGAAGTGCGAAATCGAAGGACAAGAAGGAGGTGCGAGTTCGGTGGAGTCTAAGGAGAAGAAAAAAATGAAATTTTGGTGCCTCTCTCTCTTTGTTTCGTGCCAGAAGTTGCTACATAGTCGAAGTTACTGGAAGAGAGGTCGAAGATCTGGGACGCTGACTTGGTGTGGAGGGAAGGTATGGTCTTTGTCTAGGGTGAAGAGTCTCAAAGAATACTATTGAAAGGAAGAGAATTTTGACTAGGTTTTCCCCTTGAGGGGGGTTTTTCCTTGGCATAGTGCTTATATCTGGTGTCCACTGTTTTATGTGCTTTTGCTTTGGTAATTGCTTGATGAACAAAAGAAAGAAGATATAAAGAAAACCTAATAAGAAGTCAAGAACATCACAAGTAATTATCAAGTATAAGAAAATCTTTCATTCCTAATTTTCTAACACTTCTTTCTCCACACATGTGGCCTCCTCCCTAGTTGGGCCACCTTTAGTCCTTCAAAGCCAACCCTAATCCAAATTTCATAAAAACTCGGCCTCCTTGCTATCATCTCTTGCAACTCCTTTTGTTGCCTGCAACTAGGCCCTTTTGGCCCTCTTATTCACCACACAAGAAGAATGATCCTTCACCTTGTATTATACCTTTCTAAGGGGTGTGCCTCTCAGCCTTGCCAGCCGACTTGACCCTTAAGCCAACTTAAAATTAAATTTAAATATTAAATGTTTTTCCTTGGGTGAAATAAAATAAAAATAAAAAATAAGTAAATAAATTATTAACTATTTAAAATTATTAATTTTTCTAACCCTTGAATTCTCTAATATTAAAAACTTTTTAACTATTAATTGAAAATTGATTTATTTAGATCAATTATTAACTATTCTTAGTTTCTTTTATAACTAATTTATTATATTATAACTTTATAACTACCAAATTTGATTAATTTATGGTAAAATTATTTTATTATTTTAATATTTATTAATTTAATATTTAAATAAATTATTTCAATATATATTCATAAAAATAGTCCTGATAATTATATTCTATTAAAATATAAAGTTACCTATTTAAAGATATAATTAACTACTAAATTAACTATAACTAAACAACAATTTAGATAAATTAAATAAAGGATGTTAATTTTAATTTTAATTTAATAATTAATTTAAATTTTCTTTTCATAGAATTATAAAATATTGTCCTTTTAATTATATTTAAATTAAAAATATATTAAACTTTTATAGATACTCTATAACTAACTATATTATAATAAGATGGCATAATAACAATTAGATTATTTATTCAAATTTATTCAAATTTACTTTTTTCTAATATATATTTATAATTATAAAATGATCCATTTCGTATTTTGATAAGAATATTAACTTATTTAATAAAGTTTTTAACCCTTATCTAAGTCAACTAGGCGTTTCCTGGTCAATTCTAGCCGTTGTCATTATAGCCGTTACCTGGTCTAGAATGTTCTACTATCTATTTAAGTTGAAAAGTGAGATCTGTTCATTCAACTTGTCCTGACGATGAACCACACTAGTTGGTTTGAAACGCGTCGACAAAGGTTTTCTTCATTTGATTTACGCTGAAACTCTACTTAATAAATGCTATGGATCGCAAAAGCCTCAATTCAACAAGATTGAAATGTTCAAATAGGTCTTGACGGAATATCCCAATGATCCCATGGGCTATTTAATTGTTATGCAAGAAAGATAGATCCCATCTGCCATAAATGACATGTTCTTTGAAGGAGTTGGACCCGAAAGCACAAATGTTGTAGAATTTCTGATTACATTACTAATGATGATGATAATATGTTATTTGCTATAATAATCACTAATGATGATGACAATGTTTATGTTGAATTGATAATGATGATTTGTTTATGTTGAATTCATGATGATGATCTTGTATTTTTAGATATAGAATCTAGATTCTAAAAGATGAATGGCAATATGAAATATATATATATATATATAGTATGTCGTTTCCTTGTATCGTATCGGGAATTTTTGAAAATTTGTCGTATCCGTTTCAAACCTAGTGTCCGTATATGTTCCCATATCCATTTCAGTGCAACTTAGGGTTTGACCCTATGGTCAAACCCCACCTCCTAGCACACATATATATTGGGCATTTGTTGACCTCATTTGGAATCTCACATCACTCATCCATTCAATATGAAACAAGAAGATATGTTCACACGTGCGAGGAGAAGCAGAAGAATATTTGTCTTTGCGTTGACCAACTATTGTACTTTTGTTTGACTATCATTGTCTTGGGATTATCTACTGCTATTTGACCAAGCTTTTAATTGATCTTGAAGGCTGAGATTATTTGTGGTTCATTGACTGTGGTTGATGTAAGCTCTGCACTTCTTCTGGCTCGTCGACAACAGGTCAACTTCTATGATTTGACTGAGACTTTGATTATGGAATTGCAAGCCGAATTTTGGCCCCTTTTGACCAGCTACCTTAGGCTGAAATTCAACCCTTTGTTGCAACCTTTGTCTTGGATAGTGCTTTGACTTTTCTCTCTCATTTGATTGGTTTGACTTGGCATTTATTGATGTCAGAGATTGGCATTTTGAAGGAATATTCTGATCTACATTTTGATGAATTGAATTCTCTCTCATAAGGAAAGATTACTAGGTTTTCCCCCTTTGGGATTTTTTCGATCGATTATGTTAAGTAGTCATTAGTTAAGTGAAAAAGCATGTCTAAAAGACATGCTCAATCGTGAAGGGACACTTGCCTAGTATATATGTGGGTCCTCATTGTACTTACAAATACATTTGTGTATTTTACAATTAATGTCAACAGGCTATAAGTTTTGTTGCTTCAGTGGTATCAGAGCAAGTCATTGTGTTTGCATCAATCATCAATACTTCAAACATCATTTAATCGGCCAAATATCTTTTATGAAGTTCGATACAAAGATCTCTTGAATGATGCATATATTGATTTACGAGATATGCTAAAGGCAGCTAAGCAAGACTGCACAATAATTTATTGTCTTGCTTGAAATACATGCGATGATATTGTGGCCCACCTTTTGAAAGATGGCATTTCTTGTCGTGTGTATCATGCAGGATTGAGTGATCGGGTTCGTAGCCAAGCACTAAATGACTGGGCATCAAGAAAAGTTCCAGTTGTGGTGGCTACAGTAGCCTTTGGGATGCGAATAGATCGAAAAGTTGTGTGGATTGTATGTCATTTTAATATTCTGAAGTCTATGGAGTCATTTTATCAACAATCTGGAAGAGCAGGACGTTATAAAAAACCATCAAGTAAGTTTAATTTACTATGGCTTTGATGATTAGAGGAGCATGGAATACATTTTGAGTAACACTTCACAAAATAATGGAAATAAAGAAAAATCTGAAGATGCAATGCGCAAGAAATGTCTTAATGATTTTGGGCAAATGGTTGAATATTGTGAAGGATCTGGCCGCAAAAAGACAAATCATTTGTTTGAGATTCAAAGGGCTCTCCCGAACGATGTGATCGAAAGATGTGAAAACACCAAACCGTCACATCGACACCCTCTGACAACAAAAAAATATTTAATGCATTTTTCACTGTTGTCACCTATCGAAGCCTTGTCCGTCGAAATCTCCAATCAATTCACTGTGCCATCGTCTTCCACACACCCTGTCCATGCCATCATCCATTCTGCAATCGAACCACCACCCGCAGCGGACAGGTCACAGGACTACATGTAGTTTTAAAAAAAATGCTCCACGTCCCCTTCATTAGCCTTCCCCCATATCCGATTCAGACACGTTGTCCATCGAACCCCGCTAGTCATCATTTTTGCGGTGGTCAATCGACACACTCAAACAACATGCCCTTCCACGACTCGATTCATTGGACTTACAACCTATATAACTATATAGTTTATATATTATAAAGTTATATATATTTTATATAGTTTTTATTTGATTTAAAATAATAGTAATAATAATGAAATAATTATTATTATAATATAAATAAAAATAAAAATCGATCGATAGCCCTTGATTCAAGATAGCGTTACCAGCGAATTACAGAGACAAAAGTACCAATGACCAATTATCAAAAATGACCTGAGCGAAGTGAAGACAATTATTCGAGGTTATCAAAAATGACGTGAGCCAAGCAAAGACAATTGTTTGAGGTTAAAGTAAAGGAAATTGCCAACAATAAGCTTTGCGGACAAAGCTTCCGAAGGAAGGGGCAATGTTACGAACATAAATTGTGTAAAATAAAATAAATAAATGTAAATACTAAATAATCAAGTAATGAACATGTTAAGTAGTCATTAGTTAAGTGAAAAGGCAAATGTCTTTTAGTAAAGGGAAGACCTGCCTAGTATATAGTCAGTCGCTCATTGTAACATTCTACATCACTTTACATTTATATATATATATATATTATATATATATATATATATATATTATATATATATATTATATATTTAAAATATTTACTTACAAATACATTGTGTATTTTACATTTAAAGTCAACAGGCTATAAGTTTTGTTGCTTCAATGATCTCTATTGCTCTATTGAAGAAGTTAATGGTTGAAATTTTTCATGTGTTGCTTAAAGATTGGAATCCTCTAAAATGTATCATTGGAAGTAGTGATCAGTTTGAAAAATTGTAAATCTTGATTGCACTAGGAAATCAACATGAGATAAGAGCTTTCGTGAAGGGAAAGAGCATTGAGAGCACCTTGAAGAACATTGGGATTCTGCATCTTTTGTTTTGATTGGTCATCTTCATCATGAATTATTTCATGAAGGCAAAGAATAAGCTTGAAGGAGCTACAAACTTCAGGGCAGGGAAGACCAGAATTGACCTAGTGCTTGCAAGGCCTAATAAGGTCTTGGGTATTGTTTTGGGAAAAGTTACTAAACTAGTTGATCAAGCAGGAAAAAACAGGTTTCAAGAAGATAGCATCTTGGCTATGAGCATCATTGTAGAATCTGTTAGGGATCATCTAATTCTTTATATTGTTGATCACAAATCTTCCAAGAAAATGTACGATGCCCTTATTGGATTATATACCATCAACAACATCAATCAATCTATAAGTCTAAGGAGTTAGCTTTGTGATGTCAAGATGACAAAGAATGATATTGTGGCATCTTACTTCATAAGAATATCTCAAATAAGAGATCAACTCAAAGCTTTTGATGAACAAGTATCCAACAAAGAATTAGTAGCTCTAGCAATGGGTACTCTGTCTGACTCTTGAGAATTTTTTGCAGCAAGCATTAGTGGCAAAGAAAATCCACCATCCTTTGATAAGCTATGGGTTGCTTGCACTCAAGAAGAATCTAGGCTCATGTCCAAAGGCAAGATTCCAAATCCAGGTGAAGATTCTCAAGCTTTTGCAGCCCACTCAAAGAATAGAAAGGGAAGAAGAAATTTTGAAAGATTTCAAAGAAGTTCAGCTAGAAGACCTACTTCAAGACCTGCTCCAATACCTACTATAGGACGAGGACCTGCTCCACAAAGGAGACCTCCTCCTCCCTCTCAAGAAAGAAGAGACATGACAAATGTTTAGTGTTATCATTTCCAAGCATATGGTCACTATCAAAATAGGTGTCCTCAAAGGAATGATGATGGAAAAGGGAAATGGAAGCACCATGCCTCTGCAACTGACCTTAATGAACCATCTTATAGGAGGAGGCCTAGAAAGAAAGATTATGATGATTAATATTCATTTTATTTTGCTTTTACAGGTTCCATTGCAGGTCATAATTAAATTTGGTTGGTGGATAGTGGTGCCTCTAGGCACATGACTGGAAGTCGTGAGAATCTCTCTGAATTGGTTGAAAAGAAGATAGCTCAAAGGGTTGAGCTTGGAGACAATGGTAAGTACAAAGTCAAAGGCATCCTTCCAATTGGAATCAAGCTGTTGATTTCGAGTAGCATCGGATGTGCTTTAGCCATGAAAATTGGTAGTGAGGCTAAAGCACATGAGATCTCCAAGACCCAGAAATCGTTTGCGGGAGATATTAAAGAATTAATATTTTTAATGGAGTTCCTAAAACTAAACTCAGGAAAAATAAAATATTAATGGGTATTAATATAAAACTAGATTAGAAGGTTCCAAAAGTCATGGATCAAGCCAAACCTAATCTTAGCCATTTATTAGAGATTTAATCTCAGTCGTTGATGGACCAACGAGAAAAGTATAAGAGGAGGCTTGAGGGTCAATTCGAGAATACACCAGAGTGATCAGTCATTCATTTTGCTAGAGCGGGGTTACTAAGCAAAGTTGAATCGATGATCAGCAACGAGCCACAGTGAATACATAGCAGAGAGGCAAAGTTAGTACCAGAAATACAGCGCAGAGCCTGGAGAGGTTGACGCAGAGGCAGCTAGGTGCTACGTAGAGGCAGCTGGGAGCAGCACAGAGCTAGGAGAGGACAGCATGTGTAACACAGAGGGACTAAGGGCTGACATAGAAGCTTCAGTAGCTGCACAGGGACTAGTAGAGCTGACGCAGGGCCAAGAGGCAGCACTGGGAGGACTTTCATGGAACAGACAAGGTGCTGGTGAGCTCGGTAGGGTGACGCAGTCCCTATCAGAGTGACGCAGGGCAGTGGAAGTTGCAATTGTTGTTGTGGGATCATTCATCCGGTGATTAATCAGCCAGAATATCTGTCTCCGAGGAGAGGTACTATTGTCGAGCGCATTCTTTGTTGGGTGAGCCATTTCTGGCACCCTAGTTGTATTCTAAAAACTGCATAATAATAAAACCCTCAAAATAGTTGCACCGGTTTCCCCGCATTGGGTTTTTCTGAGGACATTGGTCCAAAAATAACGGTGTCACTTGTGTGCTTGTTTTCTTTCAGTTGATGATTTGTAGATGTTGATATTGTACTTGTGTTTATTTTCAGTATTTACACTATAAATAACTTGTTAAGTAATTAAACAAGAAGGACAAAATAAACCAGATAGCACAGGAAAAATTTCTAATGGGTTAAACTTAGAAATTCCAACACAAGAGGTAATGTCTCTATTAACAATATCTTATATTCCTGGTTTGAAGAAGAATTTGTTGTATATTTCATCTATTGAAGACAAGGGTATCAATTGCATTCGTTGATGGACAATTTCTAGTATAGAAGGACTCCTCCTTTGAATCTGCCAATTGATGTATGAATAGGAGGCCTATATCATCTCCTTGGACGCTTAATTCAAGCCTTAATACAGAAAACATATGATCTTTGTGAACTATGGCATCAAAGGTATGCCCATGTTCATTATAAAGCTTTGACTAGAATGAAGGATTTTGTTAAAGGTATAGATGAAATCAAGATTGAACATGATGGAGTTTGCAAATGATGTGCTCTTGGGAAAAATGTCAAAGGACAATATACTAGTAGTGATAGTAGATCCAAAGGAATCTTGGATCTTGTGCAATCTAATGTTTGTTGAAATATGTCTAACAAATCCTTGGGTGGTCATTTGTACTATGTCACTTTCATTGATGATACTCTCGTAAAACATGGATTTATTTCTTGAAAGCCAAGGATGAAGTATTTGAAAAGTTTCAGGAATTCATGGCACAAGTTGAAAATGCTACAAGAAAAAGGATTAAGAATTGAAGATCTCATAATGGAGGAGAGTACGTGACTAAGGAGTTGATTGCTTTCTGCAGGGATGCTGAAATTAAGAGGGAGTTGAGAGTGTTGAAAATTGTAACTACGTTCAATCTTCATGACATGTGTAATTATGATTTTATGTAATTGATGAAAAGAAGAGAAATAAAATTATTATTGTATGTAATAACAATTAAACCGAAATAAGATGATAAGAAAAACAATATGCAGTAACTGTAAGGGATTTCGAACACCTACCTTAATTGTTGTCTGCTCCTGTTGAAGCTGATGACTCCGCGGTTATTTTGATCCGATTACCGGGAAACCAATTCCTCCCAACCAATCCAGCAAGCTTCTCACCGAAGCTCACTGCCCCGTGCCCAGAACCTCAGATCAATGTAAGCTCCCTCTGGTTTCATCTCCTGATTTATTGGTTCTCGTCCTCTTCTTTGCGTCCTCCTCCCCTCTTCTCAACCCTATCTCGGTCATTTTATAATCCGCTAAGCGGTGGCCGCTTTGTACACCCATGACTCCACCGCTTACTCTCGCGGTGACAGGCTTCCTCCAGCTGTGAGTCATCTTCCCATCTAGATGGTTCGGCCTTGCTTCAGGTTTAATTCTTTTATGTGATGGTTTATATAACGTTGGAGGTATTTGTAAAGTTTGATTATCATATATATACATTAACACTATAACCATATGATTATCATATATATATATTAACACTATAAAGTTTGATTATCATTATAACCATATGACATATATTACTTGATTATTAATATGTACTTTATCATATATTTACTTTGTTGTACTTTATTTTTGTTCCTAAAATATAAAGTTTATTTATGTTTGATTTCTTTTAATATAAACTTTAGAAATTAATTAATATTTGATATTAATACTTAATTTTCATTCAATTTTATAAATATCATTTATTTAATTTATTATATATAATATATATATATATATATATATATATATATATATATATTATTTATTTTTTTTATTTTAAGGATGGGTCGTTACACTTAGAGAGTTTTATGCAACTCTGATTATCACAATAGACACTGGTTGCTCACATCCTCTACTTGAACAGGCTCACGAGCAGCTTCCTAAGCCATATAGCTTCGCACGTAGTTGTGCTGGCTGCCATATATTTTGCTTATGCTGAGCTAAGTGCTACTGACTTCTGCTTCCAGCTACACCAAGAAACCATCCCTGATCCAACACTGAAGCAGTACTCGGAGGTATTTTTTCTGTCCACTAAACTGTCTGCCCAATTTGCATCTATGAATCCACATAATCTGACATCATCTCCTCGAGTATATTTCAACCCATACCCAACTGTGTTGCACACATACCTCATAATGTGTCTTGTTGTTGCCCAATGTACCCTTTTTGGCTCAACCATGAACTGACTAAGGGTATTGATAGTGAAACAAATGCCTAGCCTAGCGTTGACCAGATATGTGAGAGACCCAATGAGTTGTCTATACAAGGTGGGGTCGACTTCCTTGTCCCCTGATGCATCTATCTTCTTCCAATTGGTGATCATGGGCGTAGTCATGGGCTAGCAATCCTGCATTCTAAACCTCTTCAAAATATCTGTAGCATATCTCCCTTGCCCAAGGAAGATCTCCCCATTCTTCTGCCAAACTTCCAATCCTAGAAAATAGTGCATCGATGCGATATCCTTCATGTCGAATTCTGTTGCAATGTTCCTCTTACAGTCTTTTATGAGCCCTGATGATCCTGTCAAAAAATGATCATTCACATACAAAACCAAAATGAGTGGCTCGTCCTCTACCATCAAATAGTAGAGGTTGGGATCTACATCACTCTTGACGAATCCCAATTGTTGCAAGTAATTATCAATCCAACCATACCATGCCCTGGGTGCCTGCTTGAGCCCGTATAGGGCTTTCTTCAACCTGCACACATGAGTGCGCTTCTCATGAGTTTCAAAGCCTTCAGGTTGTTCTATATACACCTCTTCTTTTATCACCCCATTCAATAATGTTGTCTTGACATCCATCTGGTGAATCTCCCATCCCATCTGAGCTACTAGGGATATAACAAATCTGATAGAGGTATATCTGGCGACTGGGGTGAAGGTCTCCTCGTAGTCTATTCCTTCTTTCTGTGCATACCCCTTTGCCACGAACCTAGCCTTGTATTTCTCTACACGGCCATTTGCAGCGTACTTGATCTTGTAAATCCATCTGGAACCTATAACTGATCTGTTTTTCAGCCTCGACACTACCTCCCAAACATCATTTGTCATGATAGAACTATACTCTTCTACCATGGCATCCACACACACGTGATGATGTGTGACTTCTTGAAAGTTGGAGGGTTTTGCGACCTGAGCTACCAAGGGTTGATATGTATCAGGTTGCTTGCGTTGTCTCTTGTCCATCCTAGAAGTTCCGATAAACTCCTTTGCATCTCTCAATGTCTGACGAACTTCCCTGTTGGTTCTACCACTGGTGGTGGGAGGTTCAATCAGTTCCTCCTCCTATTCTTGTTGCTTTGTTTGTTGAGAACTCCCTGAATTTCCTACCCTTGAGGAAATACGGGTACTAGTCACTGTACTTGATCCCTGCCACTGTCCTCCTGTTGGTCCCACTTGCTATCCCTGCAGTTGGACTAAGAGAAATTTTGCTGATTGATTCTAATCACTTGCATGCATTTCTCGAGATCTCCTAAAAGCTTTGTCCTCCATGAACTTTACATCTCGTCTCACTACAATCTTCCTACTGCTAGGAATGTAGATCCTGTATGCCTTTGAGGTCTCGTTATTCCCGACGAGGAACCCCTTCTCTGCAGTGTAATCTAATTTACTGTGTTTTTCATCTGGCACATGGCAGTAAGTTGCACTCCCAAAAATCCTCAAGTGACTTACTTCAGGCTTCTTTCCTGTGAAGACTCCCTCTGGCGTTTTCTTCCCCAACGCTCTATGAGGAGTTATGTTCTGAATGTACATTGTTGTGTTACATGCCTCTGCCCATAGAAATCTGGGAAGATCCTGATCATACAACATAGCCTTCGCAGCCCCAATTATTGTTTTGCTTTTCCGCTCCACTACTCCATTCTGCGGAGGGTTATATGGAGTTGTCCATTATCTTTTGATGCCTTCCTTCGCGCAGAAATTTGTGAAATCTTTATCAATGTATTCTCCACCATTATCTGAGTGAAGCACTTTGATCTTCTTCCCTATTGCATTCTCTATGAGTGCCTTAAACTCTTTGAACCAATCAAAGACCTCCTTTTTGGTCTTTAAGAAATAGATCCAGGTCTTTCAAGAATGGTCATCAATAAAGGTGATAAAGTATTTGCCACCACTAAGAGAACTAGTGGTCATAGGGCCACAAATATCTGAGTGTATCAGTCCTAACACGCCATTTGCTCTGTTGTCACTTCTCAGGAATGTGCCTTTGCGTACTTTCCAAGTATGCATCCTCTGCATACATCATCATGCTTCGTACTGAGATCTGGAACTCTTGTTATAGTTTCTCTGAGCATTTTGAGTGCTCCATGTTGTAAATGTCCCATCCTCCTGTGCCACAATTCATTCAACTCCTTTCCACTGCTACTGTCACTACTTATTAGTGCCATTGGAGAATCGAGTTGTAACCTATATAGCCCGTTTATTCGAGCTCCAATTTGTTTCACCTTCTTCTAGTTTTAGTGTTTGGCATACACTTTCTTCCCTACGAAATGTACATCATGCCCCTTGTCCTGCAACTGAGACACTAAAATTAGGTTCATACCCAATCCAAGCACATGCAATACATTAAGCATTGGTGTTGGCTCCTGACTCCCTCTGAAACCCTATGGTGCCTCTCCCTACAGGAATACATTTAGTTCTATTGCCCATAGTGATCTAGAAGTCCATCTGCTCTTCTTGATAGCTAGAGAAATATTCTCTAACTCCTGTCATATCAGTTGAAGCTCCACTATCTATATACCAAACACCAGGTGAAGTTGATCCTGATAGGCAAGCAAATTCATCCTCCAACCTGGAAGATAAATTTGAATCATCCTGACTGTTAATTCTGTCCATAATTTTGTGTGTTATTTCTCTTTCCTCCTAACATTGAATCTACTCAGCAAACTGTTGCAAAAATTACTGCATCTGGCTAGAGATCTACCCTGTAAAAAATATGGTGTTGCTCCCTCTGCCTCTGGATTTTATTGATCTAGAGAAATCAAGTTTTTTGTCGCTCTCTTAGAAACGTTGATTTTCCTCAAGAATTACAGCTTCCTGGCCAAGAAACTACGTTGCCCTCTGGGGATTCAAATTGTTGCTCACGCTGAGCAGTGAACCTCTTACTTTCTTTGCTATGAAGCTCTCTGACTGATCATATTGGCTTCGATACCATGTGAAAATTTCATCTATTGCAATAACTAAAAAATATTCTTCTAACTGTCAAATAAATTATGCAGTTTATTTGCTACAGCAAATATCGAATAAGTTTGCTACTACAATTTTCACAATAAATTACTATGGAAAATAAAATGTTGGAAATAGTGAAATTCTAGCACACATAAAATATTAACACAGTTGGTTTTGGACAATTGTCCCTGAAAAACCCAATATGGGAAAATCGGTGCAGCAGATGAGGGTTTTCTTATTAATTTTCAGCAGCAAATCTGAGTACAAGAATTCTGGCAATCTAGACAAAGAAAAATACTGAGCGAAATTTTATAAGAAATTTCTCTCTCACAGCAACTTCCTGACCAAGAGATGGACCCTTTGCCCATACGTTGGTGCCTCTGCATCACTCTTTGTGCAGTGACTGCGCAATGCTCTTGTGGAATACGCTCTCCCTCATGCTGCCTCTTCCTGAATTCAGAAATTTGCCTTCCGGACTCCTGCTGCTACCCTCTCTCTCACTTGCTACTCGCCCTCTGGCTCTATCTCCTTTGTTGAATCACAACCAATAAGAAAATCGATTTGCGCGGGCTGAGTAACTACACTAATATGTTCTCCATCTACCCGTCAAATTCTTCTTATGATCTTCTACTGGAGCACCAACGGCCAAAATTAAAACATAATCGGTGGCCCATATTATTTCCTTGTCGATCCATGTGAGTTTCTAGAACATTCACACCATGACTTAATTAATTCTGATTAATTAGTCACATTCCCTAAGTTTAGACTTAGAAAATATTTAAAAATGACTAATAATCTAATTAAGTCATCTCTAGGTGGAATTTCCAAAAACGATTTATGGGTTTTGGAAATCTCATGTATTCTAGCCTCTCCACCAAATCTCGTGGCTAGAACACATCCGATGCTACAAAAACTAACAGTAAGTGTCCCATCCTCCTGTGCCACAACTCACATAAGTTGTCAATACCATGAACCAAACCTATACAAATTTCCCTCTCTTACCCCAATTGTTGAGAAATCAATGCTAGTAATAATTAGGGTTTGAATTCTTCTTGAAACTTACTTGTGAATTATGTTGGCTTCTTTTTCTTCTTTATTATATTATGTTTCATCAAGAAATTACCAATTTATGTGTATATGAAGATCACAAAAACAAAATACACAAGATGTAAGCGCACAGCCAGGGCAAAACCCCTATAAGGGGAAAACGCAGTCAGAACTCTTCCTTCAGTAGATTCAAAGACAAGATGAGATAGTACAAGACCTTTTGACCTAGACACAAACTTCCTGCAATCACCAAGTCATCCCTTCCTTCTTCTCCGAGTGTGCCCAACTACAGATAAACACAGCGACAACTTCTGGGATTGAAGAAAAATATGTCCAACAGTAAATGGATCCTTGGATTTGCACCAACAATGTTTTACTAAGCCAAACAACTTGAAATCTTCTCCAAATCTGCTTCAAACTCTTGCAAACAATGTTTCTATTGATGGCAATGAATGTATTGGGAGATTTGAGCAATTCTCCCCCTATGGAGCAGCTATGGTGGAGGATCATCCACCAAAATTAATTTCTCCTTCCAAGGGTTTCCATCCAAGGAAGTGTTGAAAAGCTGAGCTCTCTAAATTAATTCTCAAGAGAAAAATATACAATAATGAGAAGGAAATCAATTCCCTCTCTTTTAATTTCCCTTTTACCAATTTCCCTTTTACCAATTTCAGCGCGTTATCTTCCCAAATGGGTTTTTTTTTCAACTTCTGAAACGTCGCAGAAAAGAGTTATAGCGAAAATTCCACAATGACCTGTTTGGAGCAACGAAACCCTAGAATCCAAAGCTCTGATACCAAATGTTAGGAAACCAGCTCAAGTAAAGATAGAAAAGATAGATCAACGTCTTAGAATTCAGCTTCTTCGAGGGGGAAACCTCCTTTACATTACATAAATGAACAATTCTTTGATGATTCAAATGACAAAACCTCCTTTCTATATATAGGAGTCTAAGGAGTCACATATAACTAAGCTGACCTTAACAATAATAATATAAACACAAAATAACAATAGAGGGATTCTATGGGGCACAGTAATAACAATATGGGGACAATAGGGGCACAACAATATTAATAAGGGGTACAACTACAAAGTAATGGGGTAATCACTAGTATTATAGGGACCCAACACACTGAACCTCAAAATGTGAATGAAGCATGCAGAGATAAATGTTGGGTCAAGGCCATGAATGAAGAACTTGAGCAAATTGAAAAGAGTAATACTTGGGAATTAGTTCTTAAATCTCATGGTAAGAATATCATAGGAACTAAATGGATATTCAAAAACAAGTTGAATGAAAATGGAGAAGTTATTAGAAACAAGGCCAGACTTGTTTGCAAAGGATATGCTCAACAAGAAGGTATAGATTTTAAAGAAACTTTTGCACCTGTTGCTAGACTTGAAGCCATAAGAATGTTTTTTTCTCTTTCTAGTTTTCAGAAATTCAAAGTATACCAAATGGATGTAAAATCTGCCTTTCTTAATGGAGACTTAGAAGAAGAAGTCTATATTGAACAACCAGAAGGATTCATTCTTGGAACTGATGGAAAGCTTGTATATAAACTCGGAAAAGCTCTTTATGGTCTAAAACAGGCTCCAAGAGCATGGTATTACTGTCTTGACAAATATCTCCACCAACAAGGTTTTTCAAAGGGGTCAGCAGATAGCAATCTATATACAAAAATGGACACTGATAGATTGCTAATAATTGTTGTGTATGTTGATGATATCATTTTTGGTAGCAATGAAAAATCCATGAGTCAAAATTTTGCTTCAGTAGTGCAGCAAGAATTTGAAATGTCTTTGCTTGGTGAGCTCACCTACTTTCTTGGTCTACAAGTTCAGTAGAATAAAGATGGTATTTTTCTCTCACAAACCAAATATCTCAAACAGATCTTGAAAAAGTACGGCATGGAAGATTCTAAACCAATATGTACCCCAATGGTAACAGGATGCAGTCTTAGCTCAAATGATGAATCAGCGACAGTGCATCAACCAACTTACAGATCCATGATTGGCAGTCTGTTTTATCTAATAGGTACCCGACTGGACATCATGCATGTAGTGGGAATAGTTGGAAGATTCCAAGCAAATCCTAAAGAAACACACCTTTAGGCAGTCAAAAGGATTTTCAAATATCTTCAAGGAACACAGAACTTTGGTTTATGGTATCCTAGAGATACAAATCTTACACTTCATGCATATACAGATGCAGATTGGACAGGAAGTGTTGATGACAAAAAAAGCACTAGTGGTGGTGCATTCTATATGGGTTTCAGGTTAGTGTCTTGGTTCAGCAAGAAACAAAGTTCAATTGCATTATCTACAGCTGAAGCAGAATACGTGGCTGCTGCATTTTGCTGCACACAACTACTTTGGATGATGCAAAATTTGCAAGACATTCAGATCACATGTACTCCACCCATCTCCATTCTATGTGATAATACAAGTGCCATCAGTATTTCAAAGAATCCAGTCATGCACTCCAAGACCAAGCACATATCCATCAAATATCATTTTCTACGTGAACAAGTACTTGAACAAAAGGTCAAATTGGAGTATGTTCCCTCCAAAGAACAAGTTGTTGATACATTCATTAAACCACTGCCCAGAGAGACATTTGAATATCTCAGACAAAAGCTAGGAGTAATTGCTGCATCATCCTGTTGTTAAATCCTACCTTCTTCAGACAAAAGGTGGTTATACGCGAGTTTCATGAAACATAGTAGCGTATATACGCTGGTTTCTGTGGGTATAGTCGCGTATATGAGACTCAAGAAAAAGGGGCCTGATATGGTTCAGTGAATTATATGCTCTGCTTGATGATGGTTACAGTTTGTTGATGACATGTGGAAATA
This sequence comes from Pinus taeda, assembly GCA_000404065.3. NCBI lineage: Eukaryota > Viridiplantae > Streptophyta > Pinopsida > Pinales > Pinaceae > Pinus > Pinus taeda. Next base: position 140,653 of record APFE031228131.1, read on the forward strand.
TGTTGGCTCTCTTCAGTTGTTGATAACTTGATATATATCTGATTGATGATGATGCCTTGATAACTCTTCTGATACATGAAATAATCAGATCTGACAGTGAACATCTGACACAGGTTTGGGGGGAGCATATGTTTCTAATAATGCATATTGTTGGCATTATCTTAGAAGATCTCGGTGCAAATTTTGTTTCAGGTGGAACAGGTTCAGAGGGAGAACATGGTTGCTGGTCTGGATGCCGATTGACAAATGCTGTTGATGATGACTATCATGGTCTTGTTTAAGATATTTGGTCTCTATTATATATGTCATGTATATCTTTTAATGTAACGGTCGTGCAAAAGACCTAATTTGTAACCCCACTATGCATGGGATGGATGATGTAATGTTTCTTGTTTTTGACATGTATAAACAAGTGATATATCCCACTTGGTTGGGTAGATGAGTCAAATTTGGTATATCCCCACTTGGTTGGGAGATGGATGTATGTATGAGTCATTGGTGATAGGAAGGTCATTTGTGATACATGTATAGAGTCATGTTCTTATTTTAAAACATCTTTTTGCAGACTTTGCTTATGCTCAGGGGGAGCATGGACTTGATCAGGGGAGCTCAATTAGCACACTTCAGCATATCAGAAAATTCAGCATGCACTCAGGGGGAGCATGACCCTTTGCCCTTAATGTCAAAGAGGGAGAATGACTTGGTGTGGTTGTTTTTGCCATAAAGTCCAAAGGGGGAGATTGTTGGCATTATGATGTATGTGTTGTATTTGATGGCAACCCACTTGTAGCAGAACAACTCGTATATGGTAACTAGATAAATCTACAAAAGAGATATCAGATGTGATAGAATGCATGACAAGTATTGTTTACATATGTGATGAAATGCAAGGCAGCTTCAAGGAATCAGTTCAGAAGGCAACTCACTCAGCTGAAAGATTATAGTATACTAGGAAAACAACAAACAATGACAGATCAGTCTTCACAAAATGAGGAAAGAGAGGTATATGCAAGTTCACCATTGACCAAGCCGCGTATACACGCAGGTTAACAAAACAAAAGGAGTGTATAACGTACACACGCATTTTCACAAAAAGGAAAGCGCATATACCTTGGAAAATTATGTTTTGGTCCGGAGTTTTTGGTCCATGGTATTTTGATCCATGGTATTTGATCCGAGATATTGACCCTAGGTATTTGATCCAAGGTATTGGTCCTAAGTGGTTTTGGTCCATGGTATTGAAAAAGGCCTAAAACTATAAAAGGACGAAAAGATCATTAGGCCAAGGCACTCAAGCATTGAATATCTGATAAAGAATGAGATCTAGTATGCAGGTTATTGGGTTATGGTGCATAGCTAAATCTGAACCAAGGAAGAACCTTAGCAGTTGATGCAGGATAAGATCTAATGATGGATCGAGATCTTAAGGCGTAAAGTGAACTATCATTATGTGTTTTTGCTCATGAATATTCTAGATCTGAATACTGACGCATATATTATTCTGTAAATGATATGATCTGGGTATAACTGAAGTCTGGTATAGTTGCAGAATTATGAATTAATATTTACAGATGTATACGTTGGTTGGCTTTGAGGAAAGAGCATATACACACAGGAAAGTAGCGTATACCTTATAATCTATGTTTTAGTTGCTGCTGTTTGTTGTTGTAGTATTCTGGGTTCTGGCTTGAGTTCTGGTTACTGTATTCTGAAAGATTAGATTGATGGGTTGTCAAAGTGATTGATTGACTTGGTTGTGGTTGGTTCAATAGGAGATTGGTTGATGCAGATATATTTGATGATTGAATGATGTTGTTGATGGATCCAGTCTGAAAATTTATGAAACGTGGTCCCTGGAAGAAAGGAGAAGGTTGTAGCCTTCTGTAGGCCTGCACCTATGTACTAGTAAACATATCAGCTAGTACAAGAGCTAGGGGGTTGTAGCTCCCTTCCAGTAGAAGTTGACGAACGAGAGAAGGTTGTATCCTTTTGCAGGTAGAAGCCTGCATACTGGTATAAGGCTGCACCAGTACAAAAATTGTAAACAAAATTTTCTTATTATCAAAAGAAGATAGAGATGATTGCAGTAGGTGGTTTTCCCCCACATTGGGTTTCCACCTTATATCTTGGTGTTTATATGTGTTGCTTATGTGTGATGCCTTATTCTGCTTTTATTGTACTGTATAATGAATTGCTGATATATTGATTAAAGTTCACTACATGATAATTCGGGTAAATCAAAAGATCAATGCATATATGTTGGTTTCACTAAGTATAGTTGCGTATACATGCTAGTTCACTACGCTGAAGTAGCGTATACAGATCAGTTTTGAAAATTAACTTATTGATTTGATAATACTGATTCACCCCCTCTCAGTATTATTTCCAACAATCTTCTAAATAGTAAAGAGTGATTTGAGTACATGTATCTTGCTCAGTTGCTAGGATTTGAATAATAATCTAAATTTTGAACGTAATAGTAGGTATGTCTATTTGTTTAAGTTTTATTATTATTTTTTTGCTCTATTTTTAATGGCTAAATCGAGTTTTGCAGGGAAATCTTGATTTTAGATCCTCAGGTGTTTAGGGGAAGTTTTCAGTTAGACTAGCCAACTCCCGATCCGTGTTTTTTAAGGAGCTCAGTAAAATTAATTCTGAGTTTATTATAAGATATTTTTTGGTGATGCATAAAAGGTTTCGAGTTAACACCTCCTTAAAATTTAAAAATTTAATTTATGTGTGGGAAATTAATAGATCTGGCTGTTGAGAGCCTTAGATTATTAAATCTCGGAGCGGAATTGGACTCATACTCCTCAGATCTGATAGATCTACTATTTTTGTTCATAGATCTGTAAATTTTTACTGGTTTTCTGACTTAAGTGTTTCTGGGTTTTAATTTTTTATCATTGTACATATTGTTTAGGTGTTTTCTTGTTGTCGTGCAGCTACAGATCTGAGGTGGAAATTTGTGTAGAGTCCAGATCTAGGCCCTGGATGGTAAGATCTAGATCTCCGGGGTTTATCAACTTAATTTTCCAGGGATATTCCAAAGGTTTAAAATTTCTTGGATTTGGAAATTTTCATGAGGGTTTCAGGGAATAAATCTGAAGCCAAGGAACACATCATTTTAAATCAATTATTATTATTATTATTATTATTTTATAAGTTTCTGGGCTACCATTTCTTTGTTGATTGATTTTTTCAATTCGTTGCCTGGGTTTTTGAGTTCGCTGCAAAATTTCGAATTTTTTTAGGAAACCCTTATCCCTCCATTATTCCAACTTTCATTCGCTTCCTGAGGTTTTCCCATTTGTCTGCTGTAATTTTCGATGTCGCTGCCCAAATCCTTACCCACAGCTTCTGCACCTCCATTCCTGCAATTTTCGCTGCCATTACTATCATACTTTGTTGTGTTTCCCTTTCTATTTCCTCCCTCACGTTTCTTCATCGTTGCCCTCTCGCTGCCCCTTCCTCTGCGTTGAGCTCTCATTCCCTCTAACTCGCAGTGCCATCTCTCCTCTCTTCCTGCATAAACGAGCTTCCTTATCCCTCCGCACGGCTCATTTCCTCCCTCCTATACGTCCCACCTTGCTACGTTGGTCCTTTCTCCATCTCCCTACACTGCCCTTCTGCATTCTGTCGAGCTCCAAATGTTGTCGCCACCGTCAAGCTCCTTTGAACCCGAGCTCTCCTCTCACTCGTTGTCGCCGTTGTACTCTCCTCCTGCTCTACCTACATACACACAAACCCAAACAATTCAACTTTTTTATTTTTATTTCATTTGTATTGTTTATGTGTTAGGTTAGGTTCATGTTTTATTTTTATTTTTTATTTTTTAGTTTAGTTAGTTCTTTTTATTTTTATTTTTTTAAAGTTTGGTTAACTTATTCATTTTTATTTTAAATTTGAATTTTATTATTTATGTTTGTTTAGTTTAGGATTTGGATTAAATTTATTTTATTTTGTCTTTTAGATTCATTTTGATTTAAAACTTGATTTTTGATTTTGATTTTTTGTCTTGTTTTGATTTCACATTTTTTATTTTTATTTTTACTTATAATTTTTTGATTTTGATTATGATTTCCTTTCCTGTTATTTTTTTGTTTTTGATTTTTCTTAATATATATATATATATATATATATATATATATATATATAAAGACATTAAAAATCTAAAAATTAAAAAAATTCATTTATGTGACTTTAAAATTTCTAAAAGAAGATTTGCGCTTTCACATTAAAATTTTTAATGTGGCTTACGGCCTTTTAAAATTTTGATTTATGAAGCCTTGTTGATTCGTTTTACTTTTGTCGCATTAAAAATTTAATCTCTTCATTTTACCATATTAAATTAATTGCCTAAGGAATAATTAAATTGTTAATCTAAAGTTCTTTGGTGTCCTTTCGTGGTAGTGATTTCTCTATTGTCAGGTGCGATTTTTTAAAATCATTGACTATTGGAGAATGATAAATTATTCTAGATCTGGTTATTAATGAAAAATCGTTTTAAATCTGGAATCATACTTAGCATTTAAATTTCATAATCCTTCACATGATTTAATTGTTAGGATATCTTGCGTGATAAGGTTTTGGGCATTAACATTTAATTGTTCATGATTTTCTCTTTGCCATATTTATAAATTGCTTGGGATAACTTGTTTATGTTTAGTCTATGGTTAATTGAATATAAAGGCACTAATCTATAATCATTTCTATCTTGTGGTTGTGTCTTGGTCGTTTTAGTGTTTGATCTATTCACTCAGTTAACCAAGATTCATTTACATTCGTCAAGCTGTCCATATTTAAGTCTCCTAGAGCTTGTATTCCATAGGCAATTCTCATTCATTCACCTTAGGGACTACCCCCCTTGACTTGTCTAGGAGAGAGTCTAAACGAAACAAGGATTAGAGTGACAACCCTTACTCTGAGCGTTGTCGCAATGCCTAGACACTTTGTGCGACAACAGGGGCAATGGGCCTCCTGAAATAAACTGATAATCAAATAACCGCAACCTGTGAACACTGAATGGATTCACCGAGGGAAGAGATGGATGCTCGCCCACTCTCACTGAATCACCCGAGGGTTTCTGTCCTGGGGCTACTGCTGGAGTAGAGAACTAGGTTCTGAACCTTACATACAAGAAACAATATCAAAACTAAGATGTCCTCCAATGGCCTCCTCCTCCTCTTTTATAGATTTGATGGATCCCTCTAAAACCTCCCATTTTATTATCATTTTAATCATGGAGCATTTTCTCTCTTTTATTTTAATTAAAATATTCTTTTTAATGCGGAAAAGAGGTAAATTGGCCATCTTATCTCCCCAGATCACTAAAACTCTCATCTAACCATCTCATCATGTAAATCTTCTCGTTCTGGTTCCAACGAGGTATTACACTAAGGTGTTCTGCCACATATTCCTCCCGACGTGCCACCTTATGCGTAATTAATTGAGTTAAGCCTACTAATAACTCAATTTTCTGAAAGTTGTCGTTATGCGCCAAAACAAAAGATAAATTGTGCGGATGATGGAATATACCAAGCGTATGCCATTGGATCTCATAGAAACTCCTCAAAACTTCCTAGGGACCCCTGATGACATAACCTGCTCCACTGACCTGGCCATCCCCTGTCCTGGAAATCCACCCTGGTTGTACTATGAAGAAGAATACAAATGGGGACATGACACTTCCCCAACACTAGTTGTCTAGGCTAGGTGAGGGCTTAAGCTCTCAAAATTTGAATTTACCTTTGAATCCTTGAGCCTTGTCACCTGCAAGTAGGATAAACAGAGCTAATCCACAAGATCTAAAAAAAGGAAATGAAAATACAAATTGATTATTTACAAGATGAAAAATAAACACAATGGTTAATAGGGTTATATTCACAAACTATTTACAATATCTACATGAGAATATTAGCTCTAATTAGCAAATAAATCATTTATAGCTCAATTACATTTTGAAAATAAGAATTATATTTTTAATATATTGCCCAAAACCTTGCACCACAAATCGTTAGATCAAGCCGAGAAGCCAAACAAGATGAAGATCTCGTCAAATTCTATGTACTTGGGGGGTTGCCCAAGGTCTGAATCACTTGACAATCTCTACGCACTTTGGAAGGGGTTTAGGTACACACTTCAAACCCTCAAGATCTAGAGATACTTGCTAGATCGAGTGAGCATAAAATCTTTCTCTAGAACCCAACACCTAAAGCAAGATACGTGTGCTAATAGATGATCCAACTACTGGTTATTGAAGCAACAATATTCAATAATAAACCAGTAGAGCATTAAAATTATTCAGCACATGCCTTAAATCATTGAGAGAGAGACACCTTGAATTGAAACCACAAAGACGTATGCTTTATTATCAAAAGAAATCCAATAGGGCTTAACTCAGTACATCAAATCATCATGTCAAATGGGGAGCAATATGCTCCCTTATATAGAGAATGAGAGGGATCAACCCATCCAAGTGGAAAATAACAGCTAGTAGCTCAGTCCATGGCTTGATCCTTGTGAAAAATTTCGATCCCTTGATTAGTTGGCACAAATCTCCAAAAGAATTTGATTTTCCTTGTTTACTGTGCTAGAGGGATCAAACTTTGACTTCTGGACAACTGGAGAATCTTAAAAAATAGAATTATCGTTACTTGTGCAAAATAATCAATTGCTTGGTCCAAGAAATTCGATTTGCTCGGAAAATAGTCTTCTAGGTCCAACGATTTATGGACTGGACTCTTCTGCCTTGGAAATGAAGCTTTTTATTTTGACTTGAATTTTTTCCTTTGAAAAGTGACTTCAATATTTTTTTGATGAATTTTCCACTTGGAGGGTAATTAATTGTTCCCTTCGTTTTAATTTTTGACAATTTCTGACTAATTTTATTTTCATTTTTGCTAGAAATTTAATTAATAGACTCATGACGGGATTACAAATTTTTTTTTCCACCCTCTAAGTGGTCTAAAAAATATTTTGGTAATAGTGTTCTAATTATGAGGAACCATTCAACAAAAATATTTATAGACACTTTTACATCAAGATTATTACAATAATTAACTCTTAGAAGGGGAAATTTACAATAGATAAAGACTCAACCAAATTTTGCGACACAAGGCACATGATCTAGTATGATAAAATACATAGACTCGATAACACTAGGACTCACCTAAAACCTTATCAATAAGTTCCACCCTAACTCTGGGGTATATCTGGGAGAATAACTTTGCCAATTATTCATGGGCAGGTTAAAAGATGCCCTAGAGTGAAACCCTTTGAGAAGAATCATAGGCTTACCTAGGTGTTGTTACATGACTTCATAGTCATATTAAAATCATTTTTACAATAAAATAACACAATTTGGGATTACAATTATGATAATGACTAACCAATTTTATCTATTGCTTTATACTCTGGTTCTTGTAACTATTGACATGTACATGGTCAACATCTGGCTCTACTTGGGGACATGTTGCTTCAGTGCAGGAATGTGAGAATCCAGAATTTGCATCCAAGAAAACAAAATAACATCAGGTAGATATCTATTCAAATGAAAATCAACATCATCATATAATATCGAGTGCTAGAATAGAGATTTCTACTCTAACAACAAAACCTAAAATCAATGACATGAAATATAAGTGCTAAAATGAAAACCTATTCTAATGACAGAAAAGAAACCTAGTTGAAGAGAATAGGGTTAGAAATACAATACAAAAATGCCCGTTGGCATGAGATGTCTTCAATGAAGTTCATGCTGAGAACCTGTCAAATTTCAAGCAGACCCATGGGTTGTTTCTCTGATGTGCCATGTTGAACTTTGAAGATGCTAGGACTTTGAATTATCCGAATATCCTGTTGTTCCCGACCATTAGATACATCAAACTTCTTCCTTCTTCTTTTTACTTTTCTTCCTAGTGGGTTGCGACATTAATAATGCGACCAATGTAGATTTTCTGTCTTGATCTTGAAAATGCTCGGATGAAAAATTTAAAGTATCTAAAGCATGCCCAATTTTATTTTGAATATATTTTGCCAAAGGTGACACAAAAATCCCACAAGTACTGTGATTGACCTCAATAGCATGATTTTTCTCAGTCTCTTGGCCAACTATGCCATTTCTAGTTAACCCTTTTTCAATGGGACAAGTGACCTCCTTGCAATGAGATGGAAATTCCTTCAGTGGACTGGGAGGCTTGTGATCTGTTGAGAGTTCTTTATGCTTGTCCCCTGGATCCTCTGGTTTGAGTTGGAGTTCTTGAACCTGTGAGTTTTCCCTCATTTGTAGTTCACTTTGAAGAGTGATCTATTCGGTCCTCATGGAAATCATTTCTTCGGTGTGCTTTGTTTCTATAATTTTCATTTGATGTACAAGATAAGCCTCCATGGTTTCTATCATGTTTTGAAAAGTGATCATCTGATTATACTCAGTAACTTCCATAAGATGTAACCTGTTCTCCATGGCAATCATTTCCTTTGTGAAAATTCAAAGACCCAAATCCTATTGCAGCAACTAGAAATAATACTCCTAATTGTTAAATTAGCTTTTAATAATTTATTTACTGTTTTCTATAGCAAATACTGAATCAATCACACTGCAACCTACACAAATAAACTATGGAAGAAATAAACGCGGGAAGAAATACTAGCACACATAAAATAACAGTTATTTTTGGACCAATGTCCCCGGAAAAGCCAACTTGGGAAAACCGGTGCAGTAGCTGAGGGCTTTAGTATTATGCAACAACGAAATCATCTGAGTACAACTGGATAACGAAATCGGAAATCCTACAGAGAAAAAATTGGTAAGAAAATATAGTGAGGAATTTCCTCACTGCATAGGGAAATTTGGGCTCTGATATCAGCTCAAATTGAGCCGTCCAAACTGGCTCTACACAGCTACTGCGTCACCCTAGTGCAGTCACCTCTGCACTCAATTCGAACCAACTTCTCCTCAAGCGTTTGGTCTACTACTGCCTAGGAAAATGTCTCTCCTGGCCTCCGAAACCTCTATCCAACTTCTGGCACTAAAACTCAACTTTCCCTAGTAGATTCAAAATTGCCTATAGAGGCTATTGCACTGCTCTGTGTTAACCTCACTGTGGCTCACTTGCCTCTCTGCAAATGCACTCATTGGAACTGGAATCCTTCCTCCGGCTTCATTGTCCCTACCTCTCTCTCACTGCTTCGATCTCATTGGCTCTCGCTCCGACAACTAGCTATTGCTACTTTGGAAATCGATCTGCTGCGGAAATCGAACTTCTCCAGTAATTTCTCCAAGCCCCATCGACTTCTTCTTATAATCCTTTGTTGAGACTTCAATGGACAAGATTAGATCTTAAATGATGGCTAGGATTAAATTGAAGTTGATCTGTGTGAGTTTCTAGAACATTCACACCTTAACTTAATTAATTCTGATTAATTAGTCATATTCCCTAAGTTTAGACTTAAGAAATATTTAAACACTGACTAATAATCTTATTAATTCATTTCTAGGCGGAATTTCCATAAACGATTTCTGGGTGTTGGATATCTCATGCATTCTAGCCTCTCCCCAAAATTTCAAGGCTAGAACACATCTGATGATACAAAAACTAACACTCCCGCTTAGCGAGGAATGTGTTCTAGAGTTGTTGCCTCCTGTAGCAACACCCTGTCTCTGCATCATCTCCTGTCACGCTGCTAATGTTTGGCTGTTGTTGCCCACCAACCACTATGCAACTCTTATATGTGTTGCATTTGTGTTGCTACTGACCTTGATGAACTGCTGCCAACAGTGCATTTGCATTGCAACTCCCTCTTCATTTGTGTTTCTGCTGCAGCTGCAACATCAACAACTGAAGAACATCCTAACTATTGAATCAATTGTGATCAATATGTGCATTTGTCTCGCGAGTCTCTGACTATCTGCGCTGTCACTGAGGGATCTACGCTGTTGCTGCCTCTGAATTGCTGCCAACTCTGCACTTGCGGTGCCTTGCATCTGACTGCAACTATATTTTGCATCTGTCACTCTGGCATCTGATTGCATCTACTGTCATTGATCCATCTTGCTATTGAACACTATGGGCACCCATAGCAAGGTACTGATTCAAGAGGTGGACCTCCTCAAGAATCCTGCCCATCTGTAGCACTCTAGGGCTACAACACCAAATCACCCCACTTGACTCCTGGGGGTATGTCAACAAACATGGCAAAGCCTTCCTTCAACTTGGAGGACAACCTATCAATCTCCGCTGATGCTGCCTGCTGCTCCTACTTCTCTTTGTCCTTCTTCCTAAGAGGAAACTGAGTGCTGTAGTGACCAAGCTCACCACATCTGAAGCACTTGACCTTTGGCAGGTCCTTCTTCTTCTTTCATTGCTCCTGCTATCCCTAATTGGGACCCTTCAATGCAAGGGCCACATTCTCCTCCTCCTGTCCCACCATGGCAAGGTGTCTCTACCTAAGATACTTTGAACAAATCCCTGCCACTCCTCTGAGACACTGTTGAGTGCCTATTGCACTAGCTCCGTGGGTTGAAGCACTGCCCCAACAGCGGCAAGTTGGTCCCAGATTTCCTGAATCTTAGTGAGGAAGGGGTCTATGCCTTCCCCCTTCTGCATCCAGGTGCATCTCAGCTTCTCCTCTAAGTACATCTTCCGCTGCTCGGAAGTGCCTGGTGCAACGCGGTGAGAGTCTCCCACGTTTCTCTAGCAGTCCCTTTGCTAACTATGTGTGAAACAATGTGATCTCGAACACCTTCAAGGATCAACCTCTTGCCCACTCCATTTCCTTTCTATACTCCTTCAGTTGATCTACATCCATGGGGATAGCTACCACTGCATATATGAAAGGCTTCATGCCATATTCATCCAGAAGGAAGGACATCCTTGCCTTCCAAATGACATAGTTCGAAGCACCATCCAACCTGTTCTTGATCTCGAGGTCCAACAGTGGCCATCTCAACAAATGTCGAAAATCTCCTCTTCCCTTCTGCTTAGCTATTTGCACTCCTTTCAGGAGTGAGAAACTTTCACACAACGACTGTTGATCTGCAAGAGAAATCGAACTTCTTGAGACTAGAAGTTCCTTGAGGAAAATTTTCCCTCAGCGTGTGCACTTCTTCCACCTGACGCTAGTTTTGCTCTAACTAACTGCTACAAAACTACTATGTCTAGCTAGAGATCTGCTTTGCGAAAAATACTGGTTTCTCCCTCTGCCTCTGGAATCCCTCAATCTAGAGAGATCGAATTTTCTGTCCCTCTCAGAAAAATCGATTCTCCTTAAGAAATTTGACCTCTTGGCAAAGGTCACTGTGTTGCCTCTGGGGTTTCGATCTGCCACCCCTCAATGAATAGAAAAACCCCCTCTTCATTCGCTACTGAGCTCTTCGGCTTATCATCTGCGCTCTGATACCATGTGAAAATTCGAAAACTTGAATCCTATTGCAGCAACTGGAAATAATTCTCCTAATTGTTAAATTAATTTTTAACAATTTATTTACTGTTTTCTATAGCGAATACTGAATCAATCACATTGCAACCTACACAAGTAAACTGTGGAAGAAATAAACACTAGAAGAAATACTAGCACACACATAAAATGACAGTAATTTTTGGCCCAATGTCCCCAGAGAAACTCAACTTGAGAAAATTAGTGCAACAGTTGAGGGTTTTAATATTATGCAATAGTGAAATAATCTGAGTACAACTGGATGTCGAAACTGGAAATCCTACAGAGAAAAAACTAGCAAGAAAAATCTAGTGAGGATTTTCCTCACTCCACAGGGAAATCTGGGCTCTGATCTCAGCTCAAATTGAGCCTCCAAACTAGCTCTACGCAGCTATTGCGTCACCCTAACACAGTCACTTCTGCACTCAACTCGAACCAGCTTCTCCTCAAGCCGTCTGGTCTGCTGCTATGTGGGAAAATGTCTCTCTTGGCCTCTAGAACCTCTACCCAACTTCTGGCACTGAAACTCAGCTTTCCCTAGCAGATTCGAAACTGTCTCTAGAGGTTACTGCACTGCTCTGCGTTAGCCTCACTGTGGCTCACTTGCCTCTTTGCAAATGCACTCATCGGAATTTGAATCCTTCCTCCGACTTCATTGTCCCTGCCCCTCTCTCACTGCTTCGATCTCTGTTATGAAACCAGCTCAAGAAAAGATAGAAAAGATATATCAACGCCTTAGAATTCAGGCTCTTCGAGGTGGCAACCTCCTTTACATTACATAATTGAACAATTCTTGGATGATACAAATGAAAAGACCTCCTTTCTATATATAGGAGTCTAAGGGGTCATAACATAATCAGAGTCGACATAACAATAATAATGTAAGGGCACAATAATAAAAATAGTGGGCTTCTATGGGGCACAATAATAACAATATGGGCACTACATGGGTACATCAATATAATAAGTGGGTTGTACTAATAACAATAAGGGGTTACACTAGTAGTATAGGGGCCTAACAATCTCACTAGCTCTCTCCCCGACAACTGACTGGTGCTACTCTGGAAATCGATTTGCTATTGAAATTGAACTTCTCAAGTAATTTCTCCAAGCCCCATTGACTTCTTCTTATAATCCTCTGTTGGGACTTCAACAACCAAGATTAGATCTTAATCGATGGCTAGGATTAACTTGAAGTCGATTCGTGTGAGTTTCTAGAACATTCACACCTTAACTTAATTAATTCTGATTAATTAGTCATATTCCCTAAGTTTAGAGTTAGGAAATATTTAAAAACTAACTAATAATCTAATTAAGTCATTTCTAGGCGGAATTTCCAGAAATGATTTCTGGTTTTAGAGATTTCATGCATTCTAGCCTCTACACAAAATTTCAAGACTAGCACACATCCATTGCTACAAAAACTAACATCCTTAGTATGGTTTGCTATTAATCTCTCTTGATTGAGTTCCATGGTTTTCAACAGTGATGATAATATCGGCGATATATCGCCGAATATCGAAAATATCGCGATATTTTCGGCACGCTAAAATATCGCGATATTTTAGCTCCCGAAAATATCGCTATGTTTCCGAAATATCACTGATATCTCGGCAAAATATCGCGAGATGACCTAAAATATCGTTATGCGTGTTATGCCGCGGCTAGAAGAAGGGAAAATCATTTTTTTTCTTCATTTTTGTTTCTGAGTGTTGGAGAAGGAAGGGGAAGAGTTTTGTGGTGGTTGTCAATGAGGGTTTGAGGATCAAACAACGATTATCACCACCAACTAAATTTTTTTTGTGGATCAAAGATTGAAAAACAGTGAGACAAACTTCATTTCTTCCATTAACAGGTATGTTCTTAAAAAACCCTATGTTAATGATTTTTTCATAGATTTAGGGTTATGCTTGCTTGCCTCTTTGCCTATCAACATTTTGTTTCTTTGTTTTTTTTTTTTTTCCATTTGCTATGATTTTCATGCCCATGAGCCAATGCAAGGGTTTTCTGATTTCTCCATATTTGGACAACAAGCTTCATTTTTTTTCAACTTTCTTATGCACCCTCTTACTGCCATTTTTCATTCACATTGCAAAATGCAAATAATGTAGTAATTTTTTTTAAATGAAGTGGTTATTACTTATTACTTATTATTTTTTGTGTTGGGGGGTTTAATGCCAATTTTTTGGTTTTTTTTGTGCCCTAGGTTGAATTAGTTCACCACAAATGTCAAATATGTTAAAAGCCTTGGACCCATTTTGGGAGTATGGGGAGATTGTTGGTGGGGCAAATCGGGCATATATATCATGCAAATTGTGTGGGACCAAGATGTCAGGAGGGGTTACATGATTGAAATACCATCTGGCTAAGCTCTTTGCATATGATGCAGATGTAATACCTTGTATGGTTTCTAGTGCGAAGGTTATACAAAAAGCTCTTGAAGCAATTACTGAACAAGACAGAAAGAAAGCTGCTAGGGAGAGGCCAATGGTCTAAGATAGATAGCTGCTAGTTTTATTTGTTTTGCAACTTTTCCTACATATAAGTTTATAACTCATGATGATGAGATACTTTTAAAGTTTTATATATGTGATGTCATTTTGTTTGAGTCCTTGATTGAACAATTATCAAGGATCAACAGGATATGTGATGTTATTTTGTTTGAGTCCTTGATTGGACAATTATCAAGGATCAGGAGGATTTGGTATCGCCTTTGAAGTCCGATGTATCATTTCTATTTGACATCATATATATCAGTGCTTTCTTCATATTTACGTGCCAATGTGTTTAGTTCATGTTGTTATTGCTTTATATGTTTAGAAATCTGAATATATATTATATATATTAATAATATATATAAATATTTATATATATTATGCATTTTTTATGCTTGTCGATATTGCCAATAAGATGTTTTTTGGACTTTCGCCGATATTTTGCTGATACCGATATTTTCAACACTGGTTTTCAGCCACTATGCTTGATTGAATTGTATGTCTTTAAGCATTTGAGTTAATTCCTTGATAATATGCTTGTCATTTTCCTTTTCATGATTTTTCCTAGACAAGCGATGTTCGTTATCAACATATTAATTTGGAATTTTGGTCACCTGTCCCATTTTCATTTGTCTTCATATTGTAAATGGCACAAGGCAAATACCTTTCATCTATTTGATCTCCATATCTATTTTTGAAAGCATTGATGATAGCTTGGAGAGAATCAAAAAGATTGTCAGGAAAATCACAAAACCAATTCATAGCATCATATTCCAAAGAAAGAACAAAGAGTCGCATCTTGATGTCTTTATGACTATAATGTGTAGAGCTGCACCACCTACCCATAAACTTCTTGAGATGATCTCTAGTAGTAATTGCATTCTTACCCTGAAAAGAAGACAAATTATTAATGACAATCTTCGGATTATCATAAGGATAGCCTTGAATGTTAGTAAAACGACAAGGGGCGAATAAGTCATTCATGATGACTTGCTCAAGGGCAAAAGGAGTTAATGGATGTCAGAGAGAGATCCTTGTTCAAGAAAAATAAGAAGTCTACAAGAAGCGAGCTTTTAGTGGAAATTCTTGCAAAAAATGAAATAAGTGGAATCGCCACTCAAACATGAATCTAACTTTGAAATCCAAAAAGCAAAAACCGAAAAATTAATCAAGAACCAGGAACAGATAAAAAAACTCTATCCCCGGGAATGGCGCTAAAAAATGTTGTAACGCTGCCAGATTAAGGAAAGGTGAGGATGAAATGTCGTGGAACAAAAAAAATTGTCCTCGACAACGGTGCCAGAAAATGTTGTTGCCCGAATTGTACACCTAACGCGAAAACGCTCAAGGCAAGCACTATCACTTTGATCCTTGCCCTTTTTGTTTAAGATATCTCTTAAATGCAGGCTAAGTGGGGTAGTCCCTATAGATGGAGTGATGAGAGACTTGTTGGAAACCAACGATTTCAGGAGATACAACTGAATGACCTAGCAACTTGACTTAAAATTATGTTACAAGTACGATTAGTAAGCACAAAGAGATTAAATTTCTTAAGATATAAATGATAGACCAGTGCCTTCAAGATTAATTACTTGCACAATAGAGATTAATGTATCAAGTTACATGGTGAACAATTGATGCAAGATGCAAAATCTATCCTAAATGAAGCGCAAGACCTAATCTAATGTGAGATGCAAGATCTTGGTCAATTTTAGTTAAATGCCTAATCTAAGTGAATCCTTCCTCTCAATTATTTCGAAGCTAGTTTCGAATGCAAGTTGTATAGAGAAGTGTTGGTGAAGGAGGCTAAGGCCTCATTGACGATACCTACACAAGACTTCTAACCACCCTAGTGCCTCGGTTCCTACAAGGCGTTGCCCACAAGAGAAATGCAAGGTCACCTGTGTTAATTGCGAATAAAGGTCTAGACTTCTCAAATTGGGTGACAAAGGTGGTCATATCTCTCTTACAACCAAGCTTATGCTTAGAGGTAAATTTTAAATGTGCACTTCTAATCCTAGAATGAATATGCAAATGATTTTTAGATTGCTTCAATGAGATTACAAAGATATAAAATGATCCAATATGACAATGTCAAATCACTTGAAATCAAGATGTTCACAATGTTACTTCTGAACACACGATTACAAAGATGCCAATAGCAACTTATGAAGCACTTTTAGAGAGCACTTTATCTCAATGAAACGATATTAGCAATATCGAACACTCAACGATTCAAGGTCCTTATTAGAATTGCTCTTATTTATAATGTAACAATTTGGAGCAAGAGAAACTTAGAGCACACTAGTGAAAGCAATATCTTCTTGTCACTTAGAAACACTACAGATTTGCAATGCTCCTTTAAGCACAATAGCAACAAACACCAATATAGATAAGCACAAGGAGAGATGAGATTGCTTACAGTGATATGTAACGCAAGAAGAGACTAGCAAATGCAAAGATGTAAGAATGCAAGAGTTAGTATGCAAAGTACTAGCTTTTTCCTCAAAACCAAAGAGAGACTGATGCAATTATTTAACCAATGCTTATATCATTCAATGACCATTAAGAAGATGCACTAGACTTCAATGAATGCTTATACTAGTTAGATCAACCCACTGTCACTATGAAAACAGTCCCAAAAGGTCACTTACAACAACAATGATTAAGTGCTTAGTTAATATCCAATGTCCCTTTAGCTTTTAGGCTCAAGGCGGCTTAGTTTTTAGGACTATATCTTAGAGGTTATTCTACTTCAATTTTTATATTAGGTCTTTGAAAATTTATATTAGACCTCAAGACAGTCACCCACAAAAGAGAGCACAAGAACCAAAACAATGATTAAGCCTTAAAAGTTAACCTGTGATGAATTTTGAGTGTTTTGGCTTATCTTGAATTATTTATTAAATGATTATGCCACTATTATGATCAACTTCAAATTTGAGATTTATGACAGTGAAGGAAATGAGAGGTAATAGGATTAGATCAAACCCCTCAGGCCTAAATGCCTTACTCCAATGGCAAGTTGAGACACCAAAATAAGTAGATAACCTTCAAGGATGCAATGAAACTTCTTCAAACACTTGCAACCACAAGGTTTTAGCCCTAAAACCAATTTCAACGATGGATTAATCCTCAAAATGCCAACGTTTAGGGTTTAAAGGCCCTTTAGGGGATGCAAATAGGGCTAGAAGCCCTTAAAACCCTTGCGGCTAGGGTGGAAAAAGCCTCTTAGGCCTACAACTAAGCCTAAAAACCAATTTGAGCCCCCAAAACTCTTTCAAAATGGATTGTAACCCTGCAAAACCAATAATTAGCCAAGAAAACTCAAACCCTTATGGGTCAATGACAATTGTTGAATGAGAACCCAGTTCAAATCGTTGTAACATTTGTGATTAAGCCTGCAAACACCAAATGCTAGTGCCAAATATCAACAATGAAAAGATTATCAAACTAACAAGGGTTGTGACTAGGGTTATTGGGCCCTCCTAAGCCTACGACTAGGGCTAAAAATGGCCTACTAGGCTTATCGCCAAGCCTAATGACGCTGAAAACCCTTGCGACTACCTTCAATGAGTCACCAAATCAAATATTAGCCACAAGAATGTGATTAAATCCAAGAAATTTGCTTGCAAAACCCTTAGATTATAAATCTTTGCCAAGAAATGTTGATTTTGCAATGATTTTAGCATTTTAGGGCTAGTGACTCCCTTCGGAAGGCAAGGCGTTGCAAATGTGTATTATGGGTCTTGTAGATCAGGTACTCCGTACTCTAGACCCTAGATCCACCATCCTTGGTTGAACGCTCTCGTCCTTTAGGCTAAACGATCCCTTCTCAAGCTGAAGACTGCCCAAACCCTAGTCGTCTAGGCTAGGTGATGTCTTAAGCTCTCAAACTTTGAATTTACCTTCGAATCCTTGAGCCTTGTTACTTGCAAGAAGATAAATAGAGGCAATCCACAAGGTCTAGAAAAAAATAAATGAAAATGCCAAATGATTATTTACAAGATGAAAAATAAACACAAGCGTTAGTAGGGTTATATTCACAAATTATTTGCAATATCTACAAGAGAATATTAGCTCTACTTAGCAAATAAATCATTTATACCCTAGGTAGATTTTGAAAATAAGCAATGGAATAATTTTATTTTTAATATACTAGCCAAAAACCTGCACCACAAATTGCTAGGTCAAGCCGAGAAGCCAAACAAGATAAATATTTCCTCAATGTCTATGTACTTAGGGGTTGCCCAAGGGCTGAACACCTGAAAATCTCTACGCACTTTGGAAGATAAATTGTTAGTTTTAAAAGGGGTTTAAACTTTAAAGTTTAGATACACACTTCAAACCCTCAAGATCTAGAGATACCTGCTAGATCGAGTAAGCAAAAAATTCTTCTCTAGAACCCAACACCTAAAGCAAGATATGTGTGCTAATAGGTGATCCAACTACTGACTATTGAAACAACAATATTCAATAATAAACCATTAGATTATTAAAATTATTTAGCACATACCATAAATAATTGAGAGAGACGTCTTCAATTGAAACCCCAAAGACTTATGCTTTATTATCAATAGAAATCCAGTAGAGTTGAGCTCAGTACATCAAATCATTATGTCAAATGAGGAGAAAAGTGCTTCCTTATATAGATAATGAGAGGGATCAACCCATCCAAGTGGAAAATAACGGCTAGTAGCTTGGTCGATGGCTTGATCCTTGTGAAAAAATTTCGATCCCTTGATTAGCTAACACAAATTTTCAAAATAATTCAATTTTCCTTGTTCACTGTGCTAAAGGGATCAGATTTTGACTTATGCACCACTAGGGATTCTTCAAAAATAGAATTATCGTCATTTGTGCAAAATAGTCAACTACTTGGTCCAAGAAATTCGATTTGTTGGGAAAATAGTCTTCTCGGTCCAACAAATTTATGGATTGGGCCCTTCTACCTTGGAAATGAGGCTTTTTATTTTGACTTAGTTTTTTCCTTTGAAAGATGGCCTCAATAATTTTTTGATGATTTTTCCACTTGGAGGGTAATTAATTTTTCCATTTATTTTATTTTTTGACAATTTCTGGCTAATTTTATTTTCATTTTTACTAGAAATTTAATTAATAGACTTGAGAGGGGCGTTGTCGCTCAGATTGTATAGCCACCGCAAAACTGCTCAAGGAGGGATGTCACTCTGATCCCCGCCCACTCCGTTCTAGTTGTCTCCCCACAACAAACTATGGGGGGGAGTCCTTATGGAAATGAGGTGAAGGAAAACAAGTTGGGAACCAACTTGTTTGGGA
Source organism: Pinus taeda (assembly GCA_000404065.3). Classification (NCBI taxonomy): domain Eukaryota; kingdom Viridiplantae; phylum Streptophyta; class Pinopsida; order Pinales; family Pinaceae; genus Pinus; species Pinus taeda. The sequence continues at coordinate 159,882 of APFE031228131.1, forward strand.
GATATGGATGAGTGGCCTAGCTACTTGGTTAAATTTTGCAAGATTAATGATTAGATTAGATTTTAAGTATGAAACCAGTGCCTTATGGAGTCACAATTCATTCTTAATGTAAATCAATGGCAAGTAACTGGTTAGACACCCACTGCTTGATAGGATAGACTAACCTATATGGGATGCAATTCCTGAGAGCTAACTGTGATGCAAGAATGTTGGTAAATTTTATATTAAATGCCTATTCTAAGTTGAACGCCTCCCTTCATTGTTTTGAGAAATACTTTTCAGAGTAGGTTGTGGGATGGAAGCCAACAGAAAGCAGACAAAAAACTGATTAACAATACCTTCCCTAATGTTCCAACCACCCAGTGCCTTTGGCACTATAGAGACTGTGGCTCTGACAACTGCAAGGTCACTATGTTAACCACCAAGAAGGGATGGATCCCTCAAGCTAATCGGAAAAAGGTTTCCCTAGGAGTCTATCAACCTAGCTTATGCTAGGAGGTAAGTTTTTAGTGCAAGTTAGATATTAGAATGCTCGTGCAAAGATGATGAGTGAAATTACTCGAGTTAAGATTGGTAAAGTGTTCAAGTACTCAAATTATGATTACTCCTTATGACAACAATACTTAACAACAATTAGAGGACAATCTTAATACAAGGCAAGTGCTTAAAGATACAAGTGCCAATGAATCAATCCACAAGATACTTAGAATAAATTATACAATTTGTCAATTAGCCAATGATTACATGATGCCAATAAAATTTACTCCAGATGTTCTTATGACAAATGCCAATTAAATTCCAAGTGTCAAACAACTTAACCAACCACAAGATCAGAAATTTAGAGCTTAAATGTATGAGTGCTTTAACTGTAAAATTCGGAAATCTTTGTAACTTGGAGCAAGACAAGCAAGTGTTAGATCTCAAATAACCAAATTAGCAGTAATATTTCAGAAAATTCCAGCACTTATTGGACTTATAACAGCAGCAATAAAATCACTTTAGATCATGGAATTTACCAAATAAATGAAACCGAAAGTTTTCCGAATGATCAGCAAATGTAAATTTATGAATTTAGTCCACTTTAAAATGGAGTATTCAGTGATATGTCAGATCTGAAGTAATGTATAATAGTAGTAAATAAATCATCAGATCAACAAGTTAATGATGCTACAACAAATGCCCAATATGCCCAAAACTAGGAAAAAATGATCAAAATTGAAAAAATCACGTTTTTATGGCTTTTAGAGTGATATTAAAAAAATACTAGATCTGAAAAACTTGTTACAACGGTGAAGAAAACATAAAACTAGTGAGCTATTAGTGTTTGAACAAATGCCTAGAATTGCCAAGAATGTGGAAAAAATTGCCAAAACTGAAAATTTGAAATTTTGAGCCTTTTAGGTGAATTATTCAGAAGAAAAAAGAAAATTCAGATTTGATATACTCAATTATGAAGTAAAATTCCAACAAGCAAAAAATCATATCTAGGCTAGATAACCAAATGCCCATATGGCCAAAATTTAGGAAAATTCAAATTTTGCAATTTTGAGTTATTTTGACCAAATTAAATGTGAATTTAGGGCTTATATATCACCGTTAAAAAAAATTACAGCAGTGGTAAAACAATGAGAAATTAGGGTTCAAATAGCAAACCAAGAGGCCTTGGGGCTTTGTAGATGGCTGCGAAGACTTCCAATGAAGATGACCACCTGAAAACACAATGTTAACCCCAAAATCGTTGCAAAATAAATTGTTAGAGATAAAATGCCAATCCCTTGAAGAAACCTTTGTTTGCAATGAGATCTAGCCCTTATAGAGCTTATGACCTTCTTAATGCTTGCAAAAAGGATCCCAAACACTAGCTTTTTATGTTGGGTAAGGTCTAGGGCTTTCAGAAAATGGGTTTCCTCCCCGATTTGAAGATAAGCAACCTGCAAAAATAGCCTGAAAATCCTAGACGTCTAGGGTTTCTGAGGTCTCCAATGCCAATTTCTTCCTCAACCCTAAAACAAATTTAGAATAGGAACCTAAATACCCAATATAAAAAAAAAAATTAAATTTCAAAACTCTAAAACGCCAAATATATACAAAATCTCAAAATACTCAAAACCCCAATTAGCAAATATAATTTACAAATCTATTCACAAAATTTACAAATGTACAAGGGTTTTAATTTTTTTGATTTTTTTTTAATTTTTTCTTTTTATAGAGTTTTTTCTTTGATGAATGACTAAAAATACTTTAGAAACTCAATGCACACTATAGCCTTAGCGAAGATTAAATCCACCACACAAATATTTGGGATCGAAGCAAAATAATTCTTGCCCAAGTTTGTGAACTTGGAGACCAAGGATTGAAATACCTGCAAACATTATGTATTTATCTCAAGACAATTTGTTAATCATATGGGGAATCAAACCACCTAAGATTAGCCCAAAACTATCAATAGCATGATTTTATTTCCATCTAATGAAAACAGATCTTACCAATATTCAACACAACATAGGAAAGACAGTAGTTAGTACATACCACAAATCATGAACATGGAACACCTTGAAATTGCACCCCAAATTCTTTATTATGATAGAAAAAATAGTTTCCAATAGGACAATAGTTTACATGAAAGCTTCAACAACAATTTTCTTGCCAGAGATCATCGTGCTAAAGACTCAAATGACTCTCTAATTTATAGCTAAATCTTCAAAATGGAAAAATAACGGCTAGTTTCTTTGATCTTCAAAGTAATCTTGGCCATTGTCATGTCCCTTCTCAAACACATTTGTAATAGGGTGCTGCTATACAATTTTGCACAATTTTGACTAAGGAAGAGGACCCCACACTTTTGACTTGGGGACTTGGGAGGTAGATCGACTTTATTTGGCTGCTAGTGGAATGTGGGGGCCACCCACATGGGAGTTCGAATTAACCCATTCAAAAAGCTTGGAGGGAAAGGTGGATGGAGGGGCCCACATGAGGCTAAGGAGGTCCAAGGAGTTATAAGGAGGGAGCAACTCTCATTTTGGTTTCATCTTTGACATTTGCAAACAAACTACTCAATTGTTCACTCTGTTGTTTAGCTGAGTCAATCGACTGTTTAGCCACGAGTCTCTCAAGTGGAAGATTCAACTTCTACTTCGGGGGACCATCCGTGCCCGCCTTAGGGAGGCAGCTCCAGAAGGATTCCAGAAGTTCCAGGGCAGTGACATAGCACCATTAACTAATGCAGAGCAGGGAGTGCATATTTCTGGGTAGCTAAAGAATATGCAGAGGGAGATAGAGGCCAACAGAGATCAGCGTGTTTTTCGGGGAGTTATAGAGTTGAGGTAGCAGCAATAGACCAACATTATTGCTAAGTTTTACAGCTAGCTGAGCCAACATTCTAGCAGTTCGAATTGCTGGTATGAGGGACAACGCAGAGACCACTTAACAGATTTTCGTGGGGCTTGGGAGCAGGTGATTTTGGCCAAGAGTTCATCCAGGAAGTTAGGGGTTGGATAACAAGGGTTAACCTAACACTTTGGGGGTATTTTCAAAAGGATTGATAGGCAGTTTCCAGTAGGCCAAGTTTTGCAACTGCAACTGGAGTGGGGCTCCAAGGGGGTCGAAATTCAGGAGTCTAAACTAGCCAAAATCCCTTCTGGGTTTTTCCGGGTTTAGGCCAAGGAATCTGAGGTTAAAAGCACTGGGTAGTGTTAGCCTTGAGGTGCACTGCCACTATTTTGAATACTAAACGAGGGAAATGGTCTATTTTGCTGTCGTGGAGAGGTTCCCATACGATCCACACTTCATCCAACCAATGTTATACGCTCACCCGCTTCGACCAATCACCACCGTTAGATCATTTATGTCAGATCTAACAGCTATTGCGCATATCGCTCGGGCAACAAGAGAGAGAGGGATACCCGCCCGATAAAGTGGTTTCCTCTCTCTCTCTCTCCCCTCCACTTTTACGTGGTGCTCGCTGAATGGAATCAGGCAGGCTCTGACCTTGACCACTTATTGCCCGATGATCGCCTGATATAAACCATTTCCGCTTGAGTACCTCCTCCGCCCGATAGCCGTTAGATCTACCCATTTAAGATTTGATGGCTCAGACTTATTCCGCTACCGCCACGACTTCAAGCCTCCGAGAATTGATCTCCTCCACCCATTCCTCCCGATTCAACGACCCTCGTTCACGATCACCATAGTTCATCCTTCGCCGCTTGACCAACATCCCGACCGTCGATCCACACCATCCAACGGCCCATGTGCCCTCGTACCCCACTTCCCACCAATCACCCAGGGAGGAAATTTGTTGGCTTTGTCAGTGTTTTTGACAGTCGGACAGTTGAACTGAAATAACAGAATGCATGGCCAAAAGGGGAAAAAACAACAGCATGATGCAGCCAAACCAACAGAAATGATCATGGAACATCGCTGACACGAGCGAACCACCTGACAACGCGACAAATTACCAGAATTTGATTACCGTGTTTGTTAGAAACAGAGCTCTCTGAGCTCATGTTTATCTAGTTATGGCATCAAGTAGTTAGAAGACAAAGTGGATAGATTAAGACATCTCGAGCCTCAAAGAGTTCGAGAGTATTGTAAAAAGCCTATAAATGGATGAAAGTTAGAAGTAATAGGTGTACAACTTTTAGAGACTGTGGATACTCTGTTCCTCCCGGCGTCTCATCTTCATTCCAGTAATACAAGCTTCTTTTGTTGTTACATGTTCAATTGTCATTTTCTCCTCTGTTCTAAGCTTGCACTTGAATAGGTTATTCATGTTTTCTTCTGTGTCTAATGCCAGATAACTGCCATCTTATCTCTGTGTTGATCAATTAGATTTGCAAGCGTCATTTACTTTCTGTAGCTAGCCATTCATATGTGTTTATGTATGTATTTGCTGGTATAGTCAGGTTTCTCCATCTATTCATTGAATCTATAAACTATTGAGCATTAGTGGTCGAAAGCCTTGTCAAGCTAAGGGTGTTCATGCATGTCTTGAGCGAAAACAGAGTTGAAACAATCATCTAACTTAATCCAAACCCCAACCCATTCCAATAGTTCAGAGAACGATATTGAAGATTTATATGTTACCAGGCATCTCTGAGCTACAACCTAGGAGAGTTTCTTGGAGTGTTAACATAATTGGCACCATTGCCAGGGAGAGGAGACTGAAGCTCAGCTTCCCTTGGGGACGACACAAATCCAACTTTGATGATAGACAAAGCCTGGACACTATTTGGGTTGTAGTCATCTATCTGGAGACTCCACTCCATAGTTCTAGCTCAGTTTGTGAGGCATACTTGGAGAAATCCTCAGAAGCCACGACCTGACCTAGTACTTGACCCTGAAAAAATCATCAAAGAAAGAAAAGCATTGTAGAAAGGAGCATCAGGTTCAGGTAGCTCTAAACAATATTCTATATCTCTTCAAGAAAATCCTGTAATAGAACAAATACATGTTGAGAGTATAGCATCTAATACTAGCAGTGAAGAAAAAATCTCAAAGATTCATAGACCTCCTTATTCTTTAGATTCTTTTTTCGTTGTAAGCCCAAAGGAAGCCTCTCCTCCTATCCATCATACTCCTTTAGTCCTATCAGTCACTCCTTAACCCTCTGTCATTCAAACTTCCAATACCCTTATAGCCACCACAACTATGGTAGCACCACAAGCACCTACCAAAATGGAAAGAATCATAGCTGCTAGGTATGGACCTCTAGTACCGCCCACTCCTTTGAATGCCATGCCTACTAGAGAATATCAAAAGTATATGCCTAAGCTCACTGGGACTGAAGGTGTTACAACTGAGGAACATCTTGAATCATTCTATAGCTATGCTGATAATCTAGACATTAGTGAAGCTGATGTATGGATGAGAGTCTTTGTCCAAAGTCTAGATGGAGAGGCTAGAAAATGGTTCAGAGAACTGACCCCAAGGTCTATAGCAGATATTGAGGCTTTAGATGATGCATTCCTAAAGCATTGGGGGGATAAGAAGGATCTACTATACTACCACACCGAGTTTGGGAACTTAAAGAGGAAAAATGGTGAGTTGTTGTCTGATTTTAATAAGAGGTTTAACCGCATGTACAACAAGATACCAGCTGAAGTAAAACCCACCACTACCTCTGCTAAACTCACCTATGCCAGTGCCTTTGATTTTGACTTCTGTCTACTGTTGAGGGAGAGACGATGTGCTACCTTAGCTGATATGTAGGATGCAGCCTTGGAAGTAGAATCAAACATCATGGCTACGAAGAAGCTCAAGGGGAATGTTGATAGAAGGAGACAGAGGGGAGAATATTCATCATCTTCAGATCCCAAGATAGATAAAATGACCAAGATGATAGAGTCATTAGCCTCTGAAATCTCCAAATTAAAGGTTGAACAACACCCTGGAAAAGGAATATTTCCTAATACCTTTGCTCCTAGAAATCCAAATCCATATAGAAGAACTAATGAACAGTTGCAGATTCTGCAAAGAAGCAAAGATGCCAATGAAGACCAAAGGGTGAAGACCCCTTTCCAGAATGTAGTCATGGAAGAAGAGAAGTTTGAAGAAGATGATGAGATCCATTTTCTGAAAGACAAAGGCAGTGCCTCCTTTTTTACCTTAGCTGCCTATGAAAAGTCATTATTCAATGACCAGATCAGCCAAGAGTGGGATGGTGGAGCTCTTCTGCAAACTGATGATCAAGACATATATGATCTAAGGTCGAAGATGAATAATGCCAAGGAAACTCCTGTTCAGAGAGTTGTTGTCCCTACAATATAGCAAGCTAATAAGTAGAAATGACCGACAGTTGATCCCATCATCCTCAAAGATCCAGCTCATGAGGTAAGAGGCCTTGACAAGTCTGCTTCTCCTTTCAGTTTTGAATCAGAAATTCAGAAGCTAAGCATACCTATACCTCTGATTGAACTAGTGAAGAATGAGTCCTTCAAGAGATCTATCCTCGAGGCCCTTGAGCCTAAAGCCATCCAAGCCTCTACTATGTAAATCTGCAAGATGACAAACCAACTGTTGTTCTCAGCCCAATGATTCAAAATTGTGATGACAACTCTCCATCATTCTATGTCTCTTTGACTATTCATGAAAAAATCCTTCACAACTGCCTTCTGGACACAAGAGCCAATCATAATCGAATGCCCAAGATTGTCATGGATGAGTTGGGTCTTGACATTACTAAGTCTTATCATGACCTGTTTTCTTTTGACTCTAGAAAAGTGAAATGTTTGGGATTAATCAAAAACCTAGCCATCACCTTGTTTCAGCGACCCATGAAGAGCATGATGATGGATATTGTGGTAGTAGATGTACCCCCAAGTTTGGCATGTTGCTTTCCAGAGGTTGGATCAAGAGATTAGGTGGAACATTGCAAAATGATGTCCTATGCTACTGTCCCAGTTTTTGGAGGTGAGAGTAGGAGATTATAAAGAGAAGATCAGTTGGCTTATATCATCAGTGATGAAAGGAACCCACTAATCATGCCATCTATGGTGTCGACACTGATTTTGGAGCCTGTATTCTTCAGATTGAAGAATCCCAGTTGGCCTCCACGCAGCTTAGGAAATAGGTTTGTCAGATCACAGAGGAAGAAGATCCACAAATTTGGGACATGTTCTTTGATTGAGCTTGCTCTAAGGAAGTTGCAGGGGTAGGTGTAGTCCTTGTGTCCCCCACACAAGAATGCATTCATTTATCTTTCAAGTTAACTTTTTAGGTCACAAATAACATCGCAGAGTACGAAGCCTTGATATTGGGCTTAAACGCTGCTAAAGAAATGGGCATCAAAAGTCTGAAGGTGTTTGGAGATGCAGACCTTATCATTTAGTAGGTGAACAAAACTTTCCAAGCAAAGCATCCAACACTGAAAGCATACAAAGATGAGGTATGGAAGCTCAAGGGTTCTTTTAATAGTTTCAACATTTCTTACATCCCTAGAATGAAAAACTAGCTTGCTGATTCCCTTGTTGTGTCTACTAGCATGTTTATTCATTTTTTGCCTCCTAAATTGACTTATGAAGTTTAGGTGAAATATAGACCATCTCTGCCTCACAATGTCAAATACTAGAAAGTTTTTGAAGATGATGATGAAATTAATAAGTTTTTACAAGTCATTGATGAATTTTCTGAAATGCACATTGATCAAGAAAACGAAACCATTGAAGAATGCAACCAATGCAAGCTAAAGGACGAGATTGGTTAGGATAGCATTGTTTAGCTGCCTAGTAACCATATACCCAAAGGATTGGTGCCCTTAGAGAAACTGTTTGATCATAATGATGTACCTTATAAGCCTGCTAAAAAAGAAAATGACTCTACAGTTCATAGACATAATGTAGGGAGTCTAGCCCATCCAAAGTACATAAATCTGTCCACTCACTTGTCTTTTGCCCAAAGTTCCGAGTATTGCACCCTGATGAAACAATTTGCTGATATTTTTGCTTGGAAATACTGCGATCTTAGGACCTATGACACCAACATCATTCAGCATAAGATTCCACTTGAGAAGAACACCATCCCTTTTAAGCAAAAATTAAGACCTCTCAACCCTCTTTTATTGCCTTTAACTGAAAAGGAAATCAAGACGTTGTTGGATGCCAAGATCATAGTTCCCCTAAGGTATTCAAAGTAGATAGCTAACCTTGTGGTAGTAAGAAAAAAGAATGGAGAAATCAGGCTTTGTGTTGACTTCAGGAATCTGAACAAATGCTCTAAAATAGACAACTACCCCCTGCCTAAGATGGAACACTTGCTGCAAAAAGTTTCAAGGGCTAGAGTCATGTCTTCCTTAGATGGATTTTCAGGTTACAATCAGGTTGTTGTACATCCAGAAGATTAGGAAAAGACTGCTTTCACTACTCCTTGGAGCACTTTCATGTACTTCAAGATGCCTATTGCACTAATGAATGCTAGGGCCACTTTTCAGAGGGCCATAAACATAGCCTTTGTGGGAGAGAAGGACAAGTTTGTCCTTATTTACCTTGATGACATAACAACCTTTTCCAGCAGTCAGAAGGACCATTTGCAACATTTGAAGGTGTTTCTAAAGTGCAGACGGTTTGGAATTTCTGTGAACCCAAAGAAGTCACAGTTTTCTCTAGAAGAAGACAAACTTCTGGGACATATTGTTTCTGTTGAAGGTGTGAAGATTGATCCAGCAAGAGTTCAAGCAATTCAGACATTGTCCATCCTAAGGTCAAAAAGGGGCATTCAATCTTTCTTAGGTAAGATTAACTTTGTCAGGAGGTTTATTCCAAACTTTGCAGAGCTAGTGAAGCACATCACTTCCATGTTGAAGAAAGGATTAGAAATAAAATGGACAGATGGTGCAAGAAGCTCTTTTGAAGCCATCAAACAAGCTATTATGGAAGCTCCCACTCTAATCAATCCAGATTATACCAGGGAGTTTTATATCTTCTCTTTTGCCTCTTATGATACACTTGCAACAGTTCTATTGTAGAAAAATGATGAAGGTGTGGAGCACCTTGTGGCCTTTTTCAGCAAAACTCTGAGGGATGTTGAACTAAGGTATGACCTTATTGAAAAACAAGCTTATGCTCTCATAAAATCTTTAAAGACATTCAGAATTTATATTCTGCATTCCAAAGTGGTTGCGTATGTACCTTCAGCCTCAGTAAAAAATGTCCTAACTCAGCCAGATATTGATGGAAAGAGAGTTAAATGGATTGCAAAATTCATAGAGTTCAACATAGAGGTGAAGCCCACCAAGCTTGTCAAAGCTTAGGGCTTGGCTAAGCTTATGGCTGAGGAAAATTGCAGTTTGTTAGACATCAATTGCATGGGTTCAAATTCAGGTGGTGAGCGGACAGAGGAAGCAACATAAGAGCAAGAGCAGAATCAGTGTTTGGTTGAAAATCTAGCCACCTGTGAATGGTATTCCAGTGTAGTTCATTTATTGAAGAAGCTAGAAGTCCCTCCAGGGCGTAGCTCAAGTCAAGCCCAGGCGATTAAGCTCAAATCAACCAAATTCTGCATTAATAAAAACTTGCCTTATTGGAAAGACCCATCAGGGATCCTCTTGAGATGTCTAGACAAAGGACAATTTGTGGAAGTCATGCACCAGTTCCATTCTAGCATCTATGGAGGGCATCATTATTGGAAAACCACAGCCCACAAGATCCTGAGCGCTGGGTATTTTTGGCCTACTTTGTTCTCTGATGTGTTTTCTTTTGTGAAGTCTTGTGACAAATGTCAGAGGTTTGCAGGAAGACAACAGCAAAAATCTCTGCCCTTGAAGCCAGTATAGGCCAATGGTCCCTTCCAGCAAAGGGGCTTGGACTTCATAGGTGAGATCAATCCACATTCCAGTGGCCAGCACAAATGGATCTTGGTAGCCACTGATTATTTCACCAAATGGATTGAGGCTATACCCAATAAAAATGCTAATCATTAGGTTATCATAAAGTTCTTGAATGAGAATATTTTCACTAGATTTGGTTGCCCAACCAAACTAGTCACTGATAATGCAGTAGCGTTCAACGCAGAAGAATTGGTGGACATGTGTGAATCCATGGGCATTCAATTGGTGCATTTTACCTCATATTATCCTCAAGGCATTGGCCTCGCAAAATCATCTAACAAGAGTCTTGTAAGGATAATAAAAAAACTGTTGGAGGACAACAAAAAGAGCTGAGATTCCAAGTTGAAGTTTGCACTGTGGGCTGACAGAGTTACCAACAAGAAGTCCATAGGAAATTCTCCATTTAAGCTAGTTTATGGCGCTGATGTTGTTTTCCCTATCCAGCTGATTCTTGCAGCGGCCAAATTCTTGCAAGAAGAACAGGATGAAGAGAATGACATGGCGAGGAGAATGAGTAACTTGGTTGAATTATATCAGATCAGAGAACAACTGGTTGAGAAGTCAAGAATTCATTAGAAGAAGATCAAAGAAACCTTTGATAGAAAGGCAAAAATGGACAATTTTCAGGTTGGTGATTGGGTTCTCAAATGGGATGCATTGAAGGAAAGGAAGGGCAACCATGGTAAATTTGATGCCTTATGGACGAGACCATTTGTCTTTGCTCAAGTTCAAATGAACAATACTTTTATTCTGCACAATTTGGAGGGGGGAGGTGTTTTTGATGGCCTCGTCAATGGGCGGTTTTTGAAACTTTACTTCATATGAGGCTTTAAGCCCTTAATATTGTAATAGGTTTTTTCAGTTTTTGTTTTCTATGCAAATAAACTCCATGCCCAATGGAACACTAGGAGATAAGTTTGTTTTGGTTGTTACTGGAAAGGCAATAGTCTGCAGTTCTTGAAACCTCACAGAGAGGCTTTCATCTCCAGAAGGAGCCAGTGTTAGCCTTGAGGTGCAATGCCGCTATTTTGAAGACAAATGGAGGGAAATGGTCTATTCTGCTGCCGTGGAGAGGTTCCCATACGGTCCATACTTCATCCGACCAATGTTATACGCTCACCCGCTTCGACCAATCACCACCGTTAGATCATTTCCGCCAGATCTAACGGCTATCGTGCATATCGCTCGGGCAACAAGAGAGAGGGATACCTGCCCAATAAAGCGGTTTCCTCTCTCTCTCTCCTCTGTTGCTATGTGGCGCTCGATGAATGGAATCGGGCGGGCTCCGACCTTTACCACTTACCGCCCGATATAAACCATTTCCGCTTGAGTAAACCGCTCTCGGGCATTATCCTTCAAGCACCTCCTTCGCCTGATAGCCGTTTGATCTATCCATCTAAGATTTGACGGCTCGAACTTATTCCACTCCCGCCATGCCTTCAAGCCTCCGGCGATTGATCTCCTTCGCCCATTCCTCCCGATCCAACGACCCTCGTTCACGATCACCATAGTTCATTCTCCGCTGCCTGACCAGCATCCCAACCGTCGATCCACACCATCCAACGACCCACATGCCCCCGTACCCCACTTCCCACCAGTCACTTGGGGAGGAAATTTGTTGGCTTTGTTAGTGTTTTTGACAGTAGGACAGTTGAATTGAAATAACAAAATGCATGTCTGGAAGGGGAAAAACAACAGCACGATGCAGCTGAATCAACAAAAATGATCATGGAACATCGCTGGCACGAGCGAACCACATGACAGCGCGGCGAAATTACCAGAATTTGATTACTGTGTTTGTTATAAACAGAGCTCTCTGAGCTCATGTTTGTCTAGTTATGGCATCAAGTAGTTAGAAGACAAAGGGGATAGATTAAGACATCTCGAGCCTCAAAGAGGTCGAGAGTATTGTAAAAAGCCTATAAATGGCTGAAAGTTCAAAGTAATAGGGGTTCAACTTTTGGGAACTGTGGATACTCTGTTCTTCCCAACCTCTCATCTTAATTCTAATAATACAAGCTTCTTTCGCTGTTACATGTTCAATTGCCATCTTGTCCTCTGTTCTTAGCTTGCACTTGAATAGGTTATTCATGTTTTCTTTTGTGTCTAATGCCAAATCACTGCCATCTTATCTCTGCGTTGATAAATTAGATTTGCAAGCTTCATTTATTTTATGTAGCTAGCCATTCATATGTGTTTATGTATGTATTTGCTAGTATAGTCAGGATTTTCCATCTATTCATTGAATCTATAAACCATTGAGCATTAGTGGTCAAAAGCCTTGTCAAGCTGAGGGTGTTCATGCATGTCTTGAGTGAAAACAGAGTTGAAACAGTCATCTGACTTGATCCAAACCCCAATCCATTCCAATAGTTCAGAGAACGATATTGAAGATTTATATATTACCAGGCATCTCCGAGCTACAACCTAGGAGAGTTTCTTGGAGTGCTAACTGGTAGTATAAGTGCACTTTCCAGCCATTCGAACTTCAGTAGAGAAGTAGTTTTCTGGGCAGCGTAGTGCAGATTGGTGCAACAACCAGGCAACCTTCAGCTCAACCATTTTCCCACCTGAGTTTGGTCATGCTTGTCCATTGAGACAAGCCCAGGTGCACCATCTTGTTGTCTATTGTATTTTGCCTTCAGAAACTTAATAAAATGGCTCAGCAGTTCCCTATTTACAACTTTTCTGTGCATGCTTAATGTGTATTTCGTTTTTATGAATTGTTGCACAAATTATTTGCTTGTTATCATGTGTATTCCTATTTAGGATCATTACAGTGGTATCAGAGCCTAGTTTTTGGCTCAGCTGTGGAAGTTGTCTCCTATGAGAGAAGGGGACCAACAGAACATCACCTATCGAAGGCAGAGGTATCAGAGCAGAGCAAGAGAGTTGGAGATTACTCTAGACATTGAAGACAGAGGGAAAGCAGTAGCCGAAGAGGAGGAAATGGTAGAGCCCAAAAGCAGGGAAGAGATGGCTTTCAACAGCGTCATGAGGGCCCTCAATGACCTAGCCAATGGTTAGAAAGACATGCTGGAAGAGATCAAGTCGCAAAATAGAGGGAGGACCACTCCTAGAGGGTTTCTGGTTAGGGAACCTCTGGGGCATCTCAACCATTAAAACATACCTCAACAACAACGCGACACCCTCCAACCAGTGTGCCAGCTGGTGCTACACTACCTTCCTTCGTGCTAGTAGCACAAATTGAGCCTGCAAGGGAGGAAGACTCCCTCACATGAGAGATTACTTCAGAGTGGCAGTCTATGGATGAAGGCTTTAATGAAGCCCTCTCCTTCAGAGATTACTGCAAGCTCAAGCAGAGTGAGAAGAACAAGTAGTATGGAGGACAAGGGACCCAGAACTATGCGCTACAGAGGACCATAGATAGGATGTATTTCCCTACTTTCAATGGCACTGCCGAGTGCACAGCCCGGGATTGGGTTGAGAAGATGGACACCTACTTCTACCTCAACCGGATGACTGAGCAGGAAGCCATTAAGATGGCCATGCTGCACATGGAGGTGGAAGCCCATGATTGGTGGTTTCATGGCTTGACCACCCTAGGCTATGCCCATGTAGCTTCTTATGAGGACTTAACCAGGAGGGTGGTGGAGCGTTTTGATCAAAGATATCCAGAGGCCCATTTCAGAGGGATGACCCAACTGTGCCAAACAGTGAACCAGGAGCAGTACATCTTTGAATTTCTACGAGTGTTAGTGATGGTCCCGGATCTATCCGAGGCAACGAGGGTGTATACCTTCATTGAGGGCTTGCTTGAACCCTTGCGTGGACTGGTGAAGTCACATAGACCCTCCATGTTGCATGAAGCAGTCTTGTGCACCAGAAATCTACAGGGGGCCATCTCTAAGACTAGAGCATTGTTTCCTGCGCAGACCCCTTTTCCATAAAAGGTGCATGAGACTAGACCTCCACCTTAGAGGACCACACAGGGGAGGGGGAAGTTAGGTGATGAGACACGGAAGGAACTCAGGAGGAGGAAGTTGTGCTTCACATGCAGGGAGCCCTGGGCACCAGGGCATCGGTGCACTACTGATAGAGCACACTACATTGAGGTTTTTTCTGACAGTGACCAGGAGGACAAGGTGGAGCAGGATTGTGCTGTGGTAGAGGGTGAGAATCCGGCTAATAGAGGGCCACCACCACCACCTCCACAGAGTGGGGCATCCCTTGCTCCAGTTGGGGGAGTCCTTGCTTCCTTATGCGGGATTCCCAAATTTTTGACACTGAGGATCAGAGGCACTATAAGGGGTAGAGGGTATCAATTCTAGTTGACAGTGGGGCTACGCACAATTTCATAGATGCCCAATTGGTGCAGAATAGGGGCCTCACCACAACTGAGTTTGAGGGCTTTTCAGTCGTAGTACCAGTGGATCGTATCATACAGTGCACTAGATATGTGCCCTCCTTGACAGTGGTTATGGAGAACTACTTGATGACGAACCACTTCTTTGTGGTCGATGTGCTGAACACCAACATGGTGATGGGTGTCCAGTGGTTGTATTCCCTTGGGCGAGTCACGACAGATTGGAGGAAGCCAGAGATGTAGCTCATTGGGCCAGATGGCAAACTGGTAGTTTTGAGGGGCATGGAGTCTTATCCACCTCAAATAGTTTCGGTCCATAGGATGGAGGCAGACCTACGACATGGGGGCATTGCATGGGCAGTTGAGCTTAGGATCTCAGAGGATAGGGGACAGGCTCAACCACCACCAGTAGACATATAGGCTTTGCTGGACAGGTACGTAGTGGTGTTTCGGGACATTCCACCCAGGCAGCCACCAGACAGGGGGTTTGAACTTTGAGCACACTATTGAGTTGGAGCCGGGTGTGCAGGCAATGATCACCATCCCTTATAGGCATCCCAAGGCCTATAAGGACGGGATAGAGAAAGCCATCCAGGAGCTGCTAGCATTGGGCCACATTAGGTCAAGTTCCAGTCCCTTTGCTTCTTCAGTAGTACTGGTGAAGAAGAAGGATGGAACACTTCGGATGTGCATTGACTATCGGGTCCTCGATCAGAAGACACTGAAAAACCGGTACCCTATTCCCCGCACAAATGAGCTGATGGATGAACTTAGAGGAGCCAAGTACTTCTCTATGATTGATCTGTGTTCAAGGTACCACTAGATCAGGGTGAGGGATCAGGATATCCCTAAGACAACTTTTCGGTGCCACTATGGGCACTTTTAGTTCCTGGTCATGGCATTTGGGCTGACCAACACCCTGACCACCATCCAGTCATGCATGAACCATGTCTTCCGGGGACAGTTGAGGAGGTTCGTGCTAGTTTTCTTTGATGACATTTTGATTTACAGTCAGACATGGGAGGAGGCACCTCCAACACTTGGAGGAGGTACTACACATTCTGGAGGAGCAACAGTTTTATGCCAAGTTCTCCAAGTGCGAGTTTGGGTTGACGGAGATGCTTTACCTAGGGCATATCATTGGTGCTGCTGGGGTGAAGGTCCATGAGGAGAAGATCAGGGCCATCCGAGATTGGACAGTACTCCAAGATGTCATTATGTTGACGGGCTTCTTGGGCATTGCACCTACTACCGGAAGTTTGTCAAAGGGTTCTCACAGATGGCAAAGCCCTTGACCAACTTGACCAAGAGAGGGGCCTTCACATGGAATGATGGGGCACTGGTTGCCTTCGACCGTCTCAAGGAGGTGATGAGCAGTTGACCGGTCTTGGCACTTCCGGATTTTTCCCAACCATTCACAGTGGAGTGTGATGCATTCAGTGTAGGAGTTGGAGCAGTATTGTCACAAGAGGGGCATCCCATTGCTTTTGAGAGTCAAAAGCTCCTATTGCATGAGCTGTCATATTCCATATATGACAAGGCGATGCTGACCATTATGCATGCATTGGCCAAGTTCCGTCAGTACTTGGTGGGCAACCAGTTTCGAGTGAACACTGATCACAATAGTCTTCGACATTTCATGGGGCAGCAAGGCCTCAATGACAGGCAAAAAAGATGGGTCAACAAGGTGCAGGCCTATGATTTCGATATAGAGTATGTGCAGGGAAAGCACAATGTGGTGGCTGATGCTCTATCTCGAAGACCAGCTAGGTTATCCCTCATGAGCATATGCCATGATTGGAAGGCTCAGTTGTTGGTGGAGTACTCCAAAGACAGGAGGGCACATGAGATATTGGAGGGTAGCCATGTAGATGAGCGTTACCGAGTGATGGATGAGGTCATCTATTACAAGGGGCACATTTTCTTAGTGCCCAACTCATAGTTGAGGGAGAGGGTGCTCCAAGCAGCACATGATTCACCATTATCTAAGCACCAGGGGTTCCGGAAAAGGAAAGCCAGTAGTTAGTACATACCACAAATCATGAACATGGAACACCTTGAAATTGCACCCCAAAGTCTATTATGATAGAAAAAAATAGTTCCCAACGGGACAGTAGTTTACTTGAAAGCTTCAGCGACAATTTTCTAGCCAGAGATCATCGTGCTTTGACTCTCTAATTTATAGCTAAATCTTCCAAAAGTGGAAAAATAACGGCTAGTTTCTTTGATCCTTGCCAAAATAATCTCGGTCGTTGTCATGTCGCTTCTCAAACACATTTGTAACAGGTTGTTGTTACACAATTTTGCACAATTTTGACTAAGGAAGAGGATCCCACACTTTCGACTTGGGGACTTGGGAGGTAAACCGACTTTATTTGGCTTCTAGTGGAATGTGGGGCCTATTGTCGCACAGAATGTCTAGGCACTATGACAACGCTTAGATTGAGGGCTGTGACCCTGATCCCCAATCTCTCCGTTTAAGTTTTCTCCCTACAACAGGCTAAGGGGGGTAGACCCTATGGAAAAATGGAATGTAGAAGAATTAGTTGGGAACCAACCAGTTTGGGAGACACAATGAAGTGATATTAAGTACTTGATTAAGATTTAGCAAGATCTATAGGATTTGATTAGATTTTAGGCAATTGATGCCAGTGCCTTATCGAGTCAATTATCTTACTAGGAAATTTATGACCAATTAATTGATTTGCAACTATTGCTTAGATGAATGACTATGAAGTGCAGATCTTAAAATTAATATGAGATGCAAGAATCTTGGTTAATTTTAGTTAAATGCCTATATAAGTTTTAACCCTTCGATCCTTTCTATATTGAGCCTTGTTGTCACACGAAGTGTTTAGACACCGCGACAACGCTCAGATCGGGGGCTGCCACCCTGATCCCTGATCTCTCCGTTTACGCTGTCTCCCTATAGCAAGCTAAAGGGGGTAGACCCTATGGATAAACGGGATGAAGGAGAACCAGCTGGGAATCAACCAGCTCGGGAGACACAGCAAGGCAATCGAATACTTGATTAAGGCTTAGCAAGATTTAGAATTTGAAAATGATTAATACTAGTGCCTTATGGAGTCAATGATCCAAGTAATTGATTATCAACAGTTGCTTAGGAAGATGAAATCTGTTTGCAATTCTACAATAAAAATCTTTATCGCTTGAAAATATTTGCAAAATGTCTAGCATGTAATGAGCATTAAATAATCCAAGCAATAACTATCAATTTCACTAGATACACAATGCCTTAGCAATTAAACCATGAAATTTAAAAGCTAACCAGTGTCAATCCCAAATCTAGGAAATTCACCACTTTCAAATAATTAATCTTTAGATAAACATTTGAGCACATTTAATTATAGAGAAACGATAAGTACTGATTCCACAAAACTCTCCCTTGAAAAATTTGATTAGTTTTTAGGAAAATCTTTCGATGTGCTAAGCATGACTAAATGTGACCAAAATAAATCGAAAAAGATTTATTTATTTATTTATTTTTAGATTTTAATTTTTTAATGGGGTTTTTTAAATGTTTTAGATTTTTTAATGAAAAATTAAAGTGAAAAGGTGAAATAAAATAAAAATAAAATTAAACTAAATCGAATTTTTTATTTTTGTTGAAGTCTTAAGTTAAAATTTAATGAAACTAATAAATATATAGATCCTAACCATTTATATACCTAAAACTAAACCAACGCATATATATCATAATCCTAACCCTAACCCGTATACTTAGAATGAGGAAGTTGAATGCTTTGTTTTAAATGTGAATCGGCGAGAGAGGAGATTTGTTTGCAAGTCGATGGCGGTGATAGCTGCAAGGGATAGAGCTATGATGGAGCCGAGGAAGAGGAGACAACGTGGGCAGTGTTAGGGATTGACTGCAGGTCGAAGAGGCAACGTGAAAGGGTTGGAGCTGCATAGGATTTGTTTGGCAAGATGCGTGGGACAACGCGCAGATGGAGGGATGAAGGAGGGATTGCGCGCTGAGCGGAAGGGAGGAGGATGCAAATAGGAGGCCGAGGGTTTGAAGAATGCGTGAGGGGTGAACACAGAAGGGGTTAGATAAGCACAACGAGGGCAACAATTTTTTTTTTTGTTATTTCTTTGCAGGTTTATTGTGGAAGGAGAAAAGCGCAGAGGATAGAGGGCTAGGCTGGACGTTATGGCGGCGTGGAGAGCGAATGAAGAGGCTGTAAGGGTATGGCTACCAACGTATGTTGTTTAGACGGGAGACAGGGCTATGATGGTGAAGAGAGCTAGACAAAGGAAATGGCTGCATGGAGTAGAGGAAGATAGGCAGGGAACATAAAAAGGAGGACACAGGTTTGGAGCAGAAAAATGCATGGAAGGGTTTGGTAGCCAAATAAGAAATACAACTTGATGGGTATCGGGAGCAGCGAGGGTTTTACACAGTCTGCCTAAAATTTTCGAAATTTTCCTACAACAAAAAATGAAAACCCCAGGCAGACAGGTGGTCTAGAAACCCCTCAAAATTTTCCAGAAATCCTTCATCAAAATCTCACATTTATACTTCAGATTTGTTACTTGAAACACCTATAAAATTGTCTCCAAATAAAAAAAAAATTAAACCCTGGGACTGCAGAAACGATGTCGCTGCAAGAGATGGTTCTAAAACTAGATCTTACCCTCCGGGGCCTGGATCTGGCTTCAAAATTGAACTTCACCTTCAGATTTGCAACCTGCTCCTGAAAACATAAACACCTAGAATCTCGATATACCAAAAAAAAGAAACCCCAGAAACCCTAAGTCAGAAAAATAAAAATAAAAATTACAGATCTATGCACAGGAGTAGCAGATCTACCAGATCCGACGAGTTTGAGTCCAACTCCGCTCCCAGATCTGATAATCTGAGGCTCTGAAAAGCCAAATTTATCAATTTTGCACAATTTTTTTTTAAATTTTAAATCTAAAAGGAGGTGCTTCGCCAAAAACCCTTCATGCATCAACACTAAATTTTTTTTAATGATAAGCTCGAGATTCAATCAAGTTGGGCTCTTCAGAAAATGCCAATCGGGAGTTGGCTGGTTCAACTGAAAACTTCCTTGAACGCCCAATGATCTCAAAATCAAGAATTCCCTGCACAACTCAATTCAACCATTAACGTAGAGTGAGAAAACGATAATAAAATTCAGAGCTAATAGATATCCCTGCCATTATATCTAGAAATTAAATTACCATTCAAACCCCAGCAATCAAGCAAGATACTTGTGCTTAAACCACTCTTTAGAAAGCTATTATCAATGGCTGAAAATGAAATCTATGCATGAAAATAACACATCTTACAACATTCCCATGAAGAGTAACACCAACATAAATTAACCCCAAAGTCTTTCTTTATTGCTCATGAAAAAATATTACAAGAGAGCTTTCACTTAGCACACGACTCAAAGATCGAATCATCTCAACTGACAACTGATCCCCTATTTAAAGATAAACTTTCTAACAACTAGTTCGAGTAATTCTTGTCCAAGTGATCTCGATCGTTGATGAGGATCAAAATTTCTTTTAATCTCATCCGTCGAAATTTTAAATATTGAGGAAATTTCGAATTTTTCAATTAAGAGCATTTTAATAAATTCAAAAATTAAAAGTTTGCATTTATTTCCTCAAAACTTTGACTTTGACTTAACCCTAGGGACCTAAGACATAAAATTTAGCAAAATAATCAACTAATCTTAGTCCTTGGACCACTTAAGATTTAATTTTTTAAAGGATCCACGAATTTTACCTCTGGAAAATTTAAATTTACCTAAGACTTAGGATCTATGAAGGGATAAATTATTTTTCTAACCCTCAAGACATTTTACATCATAATTTTGAAAATAATATTTTGCTTCAGATGTTCAGATTTATTGCAAAATCTTTAATGGCTGGCCTTGCAAACAAATTTGGGACAAGATATTGCCCTCTAGGGCTTCGATCTGTTTCTAAACCCCCAAATCTGCTTGAAAAATCTCAGATATGAAGATTTACATAGCTAATTTCCCAGATCTAATCCTGCAAACAATCTTTGAGCCCAGATCTTGCCCTCCAGGCTCTAGATCTAGCTTAGATCTAAAGATTTTATTGGCTGATTTCTCAAATCTATTCATGCAAAGAATCTTTGAGTCCAGATCTTGCCCTCTAGGGTCTAAATCTAGCTCAAATCTGAAGATTTTATTGGCTCATTTCTCAGATCTATTCCTGCACACAATCTTTGAGCCCAAATCTTGCCCTCTAGGGCCTAGATCTAATTCAGATTTAAAGATTTTCTTGGTTGATTTCTCAAATCTATGCCTGCACAAGTGAAAAGAGAAAACCCCAATACCCAATATGTACAAAAATAGAGAATCCCAAAAACTCGTGTTAAAATTCAAAATTATGTTACAAAATTCCAGATATACACAAGTAAATAACAGAGCTATACAAATAATTTATAGATCTATACAAATACTTTACAGATCTATCAGATCTGAGGAGTATGAGTCCAACTCCGCTCCTAGATCTGATAATCTAAAGCTCTTAATAGCCAAATCTATAAAAAATTCCACAAAATATTTAAAAGATTTTGAAATTTTAGAGGTACAAGCCCAAAAACACCCTGCAGAAAAAAGATTATTGTTAGATAAATCCTGAGGCTTATATGAAGTAGGCTCTTCGGAAAATGTGTTGAGAGTTGGCTAGTCCAATCGAAGACTATCCCCAAATGCTCAATGAGAACCTGAGAGATCTTCTGCAAACACTAGATCAACCATCAAATCAAATGAGAAATAGAACAACAATAAAATTTTGAAGAAATAGAGATACCTGCGACTTTAATCAAAATTAAAAATGTTACCCTATATCCAACAAACTGAATAAGATACCTGTATTCAGATTATTCTAAGAGAGCTATTGATTGATAGTTTTCACATAATATTAAGTATAAATTAAAACAATGTTACCATAAATTCATGAAGAGGAACACAACATGTTGAAACCCCAAAGACTTTTGCATTAATTCAAAAAAGTATACAAGATTATTCGAAGAGCGCTATTGATTGATATTTTTCACATAATATTAAGTAGAAATTAAAACAATGTTACCATAATTCATGAGAGGAACACAACAACACGTTGAACCCCAAAGACTTTTGCATTAATTCAAAAAAGTATACAAGAGAGTTTGAGAGCTTAGTATACGATCCAGAGTTTGGATCAACTAAATGACAAATGACCTATTTAAAGATAAATCCTCCAACCGCTAGTTCGGGTGATCCTTGTCAAAGCAATCTCAACTATTGATGAGGATCAAAATTTCTTTTAATCTCATCTGTCGAAATTTTAAATTCTTGAGGAAATTCGAATTTTTCAATTAAATGCATTTTAATTAATTTAAAAGTAAAAATTTTGAGTTAATTTCATCAAAAATTTGACTTTGACTTAAACCCCATGGTAAAAGGGCTTAAAATTTAGCAAAATAATTAATTTACCTCAGTCGTAGGACCTTTTAAAATTTGAATTTTAAGGACCCACGAATTTTGCCTTTAGAAAATTTAAATTTACCTAGTACCTATAATTAATTAAATTTCTGGTTTAGGATTTTAATTAGTTTTTGGCCAGAAAATTTAATTAATTAGCTTATGAGGGGGATAAATTATTTTTCCAACCCTCAAGACACTTTACATCATCATTTTCATATCTTTTACATTACAATGGGGAAAACCCATCTGAGATAGACCCTGACAGACTACACATTTCTGCGACACAAATATAATCCAACAGACTAAGCAATTTGTAATAAAATAACCTAACCAAATAGCTAGGATTATTCCCAAATCACTTTTACATAGACTCGATCTAGAACACTAGGACTCCCCTAAGATCCCAGTGACAAAATCCACTCCGGTTTTGGGGTTAAGGCTGAAGGAAAACTCTGCCGACCATCCGAGAATGGATTAGTGAGACAAAAAACCTCCCGGAATGTAGATCATTACCAGAAAGGGTTTACAATATAACATGATAATCACGCTGATGATGATAGTTGAATAGCACAGACACGTCGATCAGACGCTATCCCTTTTGCGAAAAATGGGGTGTACTGCTATGGGTCGTTGACACATAGTGGTCAATAGGGCCCACCCACATGGAAGTTCGAATTAGCCCATTCAAAAAGCTTGGAGGGAAAGTCGAACGGGTGGATGGAGGTCCACACATGAGGCTCAGGAGGCCCAAGGAGTTATAAGGAGGGAGCAACTCTCATTTTTTATTTCATTTTTGACATTTGCAAACAAACTACTCAACTATTCACTCTATTTATCACCTGAGTCAATCGATTGTTTAGCCACAAGTCTCTCAAGCGGGTGATTCAACCTCTACTTCGGCGGACCATCCATGTCTGCCCTAGGGAGGCAGTTCCAGAAGGATTTCAGGAATTCCGGGTTAGTGATATAGCACCATTAACCGGTGCAGAGCAGGA
Source organism: Pinus taeda (assembly GCA_000404065.3). Classification (NCBI taxonomy): domain Eukaryota; kingdom Viridiplantae; phylum Streptophyta; class Pinopsida; order Pinales; family Pinaceae; genus Pinus; species Pinus taeda. The sequence continues at coordinate 183,000 of APFE031228131.1, forward strand.
AGTGCGTATTTCTGGGCAGCCAGAGAATATGCAGAGGGAGATAGAGGCCAACAGTGGTCAACTTGTTTGTCGGGGAGTTAGAGAGGTAAGGGATGTTACCGGGAATAGTGTCCACTCAGAGCTGCTATTCCCACTAAGACTGGTAGCTATCTTAGAAACAAACAAGTAAAGACTACTTTCGTTTTCCTTTATGAAAATAGATAAGAGTGGAACAAAGGACACCAACCTTAGTCTTACGCTTGGTTCCTTACTTGATTCCTCTTCTTCCTGATAGATCTTTGCCGCTTCTTCTTCATCTACCCAGCTTCAAAGAGCACCTGTGGAATCAAAGCAGCATAATACTATCGAAAAACAGAGATCTATATTCATAAATAACACAGGACCAGATATGTATTAACCATACAAATGCATATACAATCAAACATACAAGAATATGGAGGAAAACTTGAATAGCTTTATTAATATTAAGAATAGCAAGAGGATTAAAACCAATAGTTCTGACCCAGCATCATCCTCCAGCAAGAGGGAGAAGAAGAAGAGAAAGGCCCTTCTTTCACTATAGTAACTTAGATCACCCAACACTATGAAGTTTTACCAGAAAACCAACAACACTTCTCTACAAGATACAAGATTCCAGCCTCTGGATCTCTGTGATGAGGGATCCATATATAGATGATTGTAGGGGGGTGAGTCATCTTCTGGGGTTTTGATTAGTGTCCTCTCTCTGATCGTTCTTGATTCCACTTGGAGACTGATGATCTCTTACTCATGCCTGGTCGAAAACAGAGAGGCAAGTGTCAGAGGGGAAGCTTCTAGAAGATTCTATGATCTTCCACCTCGCAAATTTTCTCTGCCATTTGTCCATTCTCGCCCATCGCACCCTACAGAGGGGCCATCCAGTATGCATCGCGCCCTTTACACTTGGAAGGTGATATGCATCGCACCCTTTGCAATGGGTATTCAATATGGTCCATTTTTGACCATTTCTGAGCAGTTTTTAGTGGAGAACTTCTGGGATATGATGTAATCAGCTGACCTTGTTCCTTTAGGTAGTGAAGCAACACTTTTAGGGACTTAGGAGCCCTTAGTTTATGGACATTTATGATTGGGGTTGCAGTGCCCACAAATGTCTATAACAATACTATTGCTTATGTCCCTACTGCAACGGTAAAGGAAATACTTGTACAAACAGATCCAGAAGGCAGAAGAGGAAAATGGATTGCAACAATGCTAGAATATGACTTGGAGATAAAACCTACAAAGCTCATCAAAGGAAAAGGGTTAGCCAAGCTTATGGCGTAATCAAATCTACATGCACTGGATATTAATTTGATGGTTGCACTATCAGAAGAATCAGAAGAAAATGACCCTTTCTTGCAAGTGTCTGATATGTTCATGTCTTCACCTTGGTACTTTGATATTGTCTATGTTTTGCAGCACTTGAGTCCTCCTTCGGAATTTCCCAAAGGTAAAGTTAGATCATTGAAACTCAAAGCTTCAAAATATTGTATTCTGGATGGTGTTTTATTTTGGAAAGATCTTGGAGGTGTGCTACTGAATTGTTTAATAGAAAATGAAGCTAAAGATATAATGAAGGATTTTCATATGGGAGATTTCGGCGGTCATCATTTTTGGAAAACTATAGCAAACAACATCTTAAGAGTTGGTTTCTATTGGCCCACCCTCTTTTCTAATACATAGAAAACAATCATGATCTTCCATGAATGTCAAATTTTTCAAGGAAAGAGGAAACTTCTACCATTACTACTACAACCTATTTTGATTTCAGCGCCTTTCTAGCAGTGGGGTCTTGATTTCATTGGCAAAATCCATCCTTCATCTTCAACACAACACAAATGGATATTAACAGCCACTGACTACTTTACAAAGTGAATTGAAGCTATCCCAACCAGGCAAGCCACTAATTCTGTCATCATTCAATTTTTTGAGTCTAATATCTTGTCTATATTTGGCTGCCCATAGAAAATAATAACAAAAAATGTTTCTGCTTTTAAATAAAAAAGAATGGTGGATTTTTGTGCCAAATATCATATTGTGCTAGGACATTCTACTACTTATCATCCACAGGGGAACGACTTGGCTGAATCTTCCAACAAATCTTTGGTTAACATCATCAAAAAGGTCCTGGAGGTGAACAAGAAGAATTGGCATAAAAAACTCAGCAATTCTTTGTGGGCAGACAGGGTCAACACCAAAAAGTCAATAGGTATGTCTCGTTTCCAGCTGGTATATGGAGTTGACACAGTATTTCCTTCATCTCTTGTTGTCCCAGTAATGAAAATCCTACAGGAATTGGATAGTGAAACTAATGACATACAAAGGAGAATAAACCAGATGATTCATTTATAGCAGACAAGAGAAGAAGTTTTTCAAAACACATCCAAACTCCAAGAGAAAATCAAAAAGATTTATGATCGCAAAACTAAGGAAGACAATTTCAATTTGGGAGATGTAGTCCTTCGCGAGGATGTTAGAAATGAAGACAAAGGCAAACATGGTAAGTTTGAGAACTTGTGGAAGGGGCCTTACAAAATTTCTGATTTCAGAGGAAAGAATGCTTTCTTCTTGGAAGAGATGGATGGAAAAGATTATTCAAGAGGGGTGACAAATGGTAGGCTTCTCAAGCACTACTATGTATAAAACCTAGAAAAGTCATCATCATTGTACATACCAGTGTGTATTTTAATTCTAACATTTTAGATAGCTATCATTAGAGTTTGAAGCCCGAAGTGAAGGCCGTAAGGATCTTTGAGTCAATACTACTTTCATTTTTTTTTATATAGTTCTTTTGTCATGTCAAAAGGTCAGTCAGTCTCAAGGCAAAAAAAAAAATAGTTTTTATGCATGTTGACTCCATTGCCCAATGAATAAGGCTACTTGATGTACGGTTTTCTTAACAACTCCAAGGAGCTGCCATCCCCAGTTGGAGCCAATGTTAGTGTCAGTCTTGTTAGCCTATCACCTGGATAAAAAAATGCTTTTACCATGATCTTTTCAGGATTTCATCATCAAATTTTTCTGTTACTAGTCTTACACATCAAATTTGGTCATTGTGTGGTCAGTCCAAGATGGAGTCATTGTTTGAAATTCCACTCATGCTGGTTGCTTATCATACACCATGAAAATGGGTCAAGTCATCATCATCATTCCATTAGGTCTTAGGTCATCCATTAGGTCCCCAAGGTCCACCATTTCCATAAAACAAAACCAAAAATAAGTCAACCATGACAAACCAACAGTTGAAGAATTGATCATGATTTATTCACACACTTTTCATATTTTCATGACATCAAAGGTTTCAGAAGAAGGAAGTTCCAGCACTTAGGAGATCAAAAAGCACATTTGCAATGGTAAAGGTCAAATCTGTCTTCTAAAAAGTGAAATCAATTCACAAAGGAGGGTTGGTTTCCTTTCTCTTTTTGAAAAAATGAAGAAATTATCCCTATATAAACTCAAAAAGACTCAAAACCTTTTCATTCATGTCTCATTCACTCCTCATCACCAAGCTCACTCGCCTAAAAAAGCGAAAAACCTCTTTCCCTAGGAGAAATTGGCCAAAAATTGGAGGCTCTACGCGTAGATACACTGCGCTGCGCTTTGAAGGCAAGTGTTGTGCATAGGTGGACTACGATGCGCTTAGGCGTTGCGCGTAGGAGAACTACACTGCGCGCAGGACAGAGTACCTGAAACTCACCCAAATTTTCCCAAAATTCAAAATTTTTGCTTTCAAGCTCGGTCAAATTTCTTTCTAAGGTTGAGGAACAAGTAAGTACATTATTTCCCTCTATATTTTCTTTCTCGTTTTCATTCCATGTCAATAATTTCTCAAGCTAGGGTTTGTAGTAAAAGTTCCATGGGAAATGCTAGGGTAGAAATGGTCATCATCACTTTTCATCTCCAAAACATGTAAATTGATATTCTACACCTGCAAACATGTCTGATGAATCATTTTGACCAGTTCATCCACCTCTAAACAAAGTTTAAACACTAAAAAAACAAAACCCTAGCTCATTCCTAGAGTTATTTTGGGCAAATCTCATCATAAACCTTCGTGGTCTCACTTACAAGCAGCCACATTTGTTCACTAATTTCCTCACTCATTTCCATCAGTTTTTCAAAGCCATCTCATCTTTCATAAAATCCCTCCCATCATTTTGTCAAAATCTCTCACACATCACTTCATTTTCATTCTCACCTCACATTTATTTGCACTTCCTGCTGCTAGGATTTTGTGTCATCATGGAGGTTGAATTTTCACCAAAAAGAAAGAGACAACACAAAGGAGGGATGATTGTCATATATGAACCATCAGATTGCAACCAAATCAACTCTGATCCTTTCATCAAGCAATGCTTTGAGGATGTTCATTGTTTGGAATTTTGTAAAGGAGTAAGTGAAGCAGGGTTTTATCAGCAGCTGACAGATTGGGTAGCTACACAATTGAAAGGGGAGATTGTTGTCATCGTTGGTATTGAGTTTAGCTTCTCAATGGCCTCCATCTCACTACCAACTGGTTTGCCAAACAATGGCGAATATTGGTTCAAGGGAATGTATCTAGATCTTGAAAACTACAAACCCTTCTTAAAGGCTCCATACAGAGATACACATACTCACCTCATGCCTTCCAGATATTTGCTTGATAAGTATGCCCCTATAATGAAAACAATCATGAGGTTCTTTTACCTGTGAAGGTAGATTCTCCAGGTTGTATGCCTATCATATTCGCCTCTTGGTGCACTTCACATCTCAAAAGCCACTCAACATGTGCAATTACTTGTTTAGGAGTATTTCAAAAATGTCTGAGAAGATACACTTAAAGGACAAAGAGCACTCTCCAAGCTTGTTTCATCACAATCTCATCAAAACCATTGTTCTTCATCAGCTAGCAGAGAGGGGTATGGCTTGGGAAGCCTTTTTAGAAACAACTTTAAAATGGCATGAGGAAAATGCAACATCTCAGTCCCCAAGTGCACCAAAACAACAAACAGAGATGGGGTCATCTAGAAAACCAACAGAGAAGACTTAGCTACCAAAACCAGAGGTGACCAAAGTGTATAAGAAAGGGCAGAGGCTTGTGTTTTCTTCTCACAAAGAGAAAGGGGCCAAGCCTTCTTCATCGACAAAGCAGGAATCAGTGGCAAAACATAAGGATATAGTGGAGCATGAGTTTGAGCTAATTGATTCAGAGTGAGAAGATCAAACCACAAGCATGAGACAGGTTATCAGGGACACAGACTTCCAAATCAAGGCGCTGACAATAAACTTGGAAAGGGAAAAGTATGTTATAAAATTCCTTGAACAGGGAAAGAGTCAACTCAAACAAAAGAGTTGATCCTAGAAAAGGAGAAAGCTAAGCTAATGCAGCAAACCGGAAAAGGTAAAGAGAAAATGACATCAAGCGAGCCTGAAGCATCAGAGGTAAAAGGGAAAAAAAAAAGACCATGAACCATAGGTTTTAACGAAGCTTTGCAAGAGGAACAAAAACAAATGTTGCTTAATGAAGACATTGACCTAGAAGAAAGGATTGCCCTAGAGGTAAATCAAGATAAAAAATATTGGCTTAACAGGGTGAATGAACACTTAGAGAAGCTCATGGAGAAGGCAAACAAAGATAATCAAATGCTCAGACATATGGTGCATCATTATAAAGCTCAAAACATGATCGCCAATGTCAAAGTGAAACAACTTAAAAGCAAGCTCAAGGAGGCCAAAAGAGATCAAAAGGATGAGGGAAACTTGGAGATGCTTGCTGAAGCATCCATGAAGCTATAAAAAACTCATTTTTACACCTTCCCTCCAATTTTGAGCCAATTTTGAGCATTTTGAGTGTTTTGGCAAATTTTGGTCTAAATTCAGAAATTTGGCCTTTCCAGAAGGCGCTGTGCTTTTTCCTTAGGCATCCATTTGAGGAAAGGTCTACATTTTTCGAAAGGTCTTGGCATCCTCTAAAACCCATTTTCCCAGATTTTGCAGAGGTGGCTTAGTTTGGGAGAAAAGTACAAACAAGTGGCAAAAAACTAGCATTCTGGATCATTTTTTGAGAGGCGCTGCGCTTCTGGAGTGACCTTGGGAGAATGGATTTTTGAAGGTCTTCCCATGCTCGAAATTCATAAATTCAAACTGTTCTGGAAACTCGAATTGAAGGGCTAATTGACTGTTCTTTTAGATTTGCAGTTTGACCCATAGAAGGCACCTCAAAATTAGCTCAAAGTCGGCACTACGCTTCTACGTTTTCTATGTTTTTATTTGCAAATTTCACTGTGTAAAATTTCTAATTTCTAGTCAAACTTGGTGAAAGTCAAGATTCTCTATGTAATGGCACAAGTTACGAGGCTAGGTGATGTAGGCATGAATAAATGTATATTATAGATTGTTTTTTAGGTTTATTAGGCCTCATAAAAGAAGCAAACTCCTAATCAAACTCTTCATGAGGTGTTTGAGTTGCACCTTCTCACTCTCACCTGTTTACATTATAAATAAATGGTTGCTTTGTTGAGTGGGTTGTGTGGTTAAGATATTTTTTTAATGATAATTTTTTTGTTTAAAAATTGTTGTATCTTATAAACTTTATATAAACCCCATATATACTGGATGTAATTGTGTGATCTAAAATACAGTTTGAGTGAGCCTAATGGTTAAGAGCATGTGTTTCCTCTTAAGAAGTCATAGGTTCAAAGCAAGAGGGGGGTAGAGTATGTATGCCTTCTTAGACTTTCAATCAAATCACTACACATAGATCTGGCTTGGCTGTGACCTTAAAATGGATAATAAAAAAAATATTTGTACATCTTTGTTTTCTTTTTATTTATAAATTGTTATTTTAATCATAGAAAAACTATCTCAATAAAATAAAATAAATTGGTTTATTAATGATATTATATTTGTCTTCTTTCCATTTATAGATTGGTATTTTAATTATAAAAGCGCTGTGTCAATAAAATAAAATAGTTTATTAATGATATTATCTTTGTTTTCTTTTTATTTATAGATTGGTATTTTAATTATAAAAGAGCTATGTCAATAAAATAAATTGGTTTATTAATGATATTTTCTTTGCCATGTATTTTTTGATATTAGATCTTAAAAATGACTGAACTATATTTTTTTTAGAAAAATAAAATTAATTATTTATAAAAGTGATTTAATAAAAAATTGGCATGGTGGAAACATCCTTATTTTTAGTTATTGGTGAAAGACAGGATTTGCTAGCCGATTCACCAACTATTATTAATCAGCCTGCCATAGAACATTAAATGACTGGTTAGCTGCATGCTCTTTAATTTTATAACACACCCCATTATTTTTCATTTATATCGTTATGCGCGCTGGTGTGTTATAAAGTTAAAAGACATGCAGCGAACGAGTCATTTAATGCCCTATGGCAGGCTGGTTAGCTCTTGCCAATTTTAACCCGTGGAAAATAGCTATCATGCTTTAGGTCAAATAGAGCAAATTCTAGTAATTTTATTGGATGTCCGACATGCCCTATGGCAGGCTCGCTAGCTCTTGCCAATTTTAACCCGTGAAAAATAGCTATCATGCTTTAGGTCAAATAGAGCAAATTCTAGTGATTTTATTGGATGTCCGACATGCCCCGCCTATTGGATGTCGGATTGCTTTAGCTACAGATTGATAGGTATGACATTGATTAGTACCCCACTTTGCCATTTTTTCAAAAAAATTTGAGAACCCCAATTCCATCTATTGTGAATAATAATGTTCAGCTTAACCATAAAAGAAAACAGTGGAGACCTAAAAATCTTCCGGACGTTCATTATTTTTGAAAAGAAAGAAAATGAGAAACTGGGAAATAGAAATGGAAAAAGAAAAGAAAAACTAGATTTGTTGATTGATTTGATGTTGGAAAAGAGAAAAAGGAAATTGTAAAAGGAGAAAAAAATGTATTTGATGATGGATTTGATTTCTGAACAGAAAGAAAATGAGAATCTGGGAAATAGAAATCGAGAAAAAAAAAATAAAAACTGATTGACTTGATGTTGGAAAAGAGAAAAGGGAAATTGTAAAAGGAAGAAAAAATGTAATTGATGATGAATAAGGAGAAGAAAATGGGAAATTGGAAATAGAAATCCGTAAAAGAGAAAAAAAATGTGTTATTTGACTCTGACACAATTTTCCCAAATAACCAATCAAATCTAAAATATTTTATTTTATTTTTACATTTTTACTAAATTATGTAAAATTGATTTTGATAATACACCTTTTCATTTTAAAACTTACTCCATATATTTAAAATATAATCAATTAGAGAAAAAATTAAGACATAAAACGTTATTTCATTGAAGAAGTCAAAAGTGGTGGGAATTCTTCCGGAACTTAATTGGAATCTTGTGCTATTCACGTAAGTTCAATGTTACTTGGAATAAACAAAACTACTCGGAATAAACCAAACAGAGGGAGAAATGAGACTCTTGACTTGGTTTAGGAAATGAGAAAATATGTGCCGGAAAAATCATAATCATTCGAACTTCATTGAAATTTTGTTAGCCGCGTAAACAGAGAAAAGGGGCCTACTGGGAAAGAAAACAGTGGAGGCTGAAATATTTTCCGGACGTTCGTTGAAATTTAATACTGCAGACAGTGATGAATTTGATTTTTGGAAAAAAGAAAATGAGAAACTGGCAAAACAGAAATTGGAAAAGGAAAAGAAAAACAGTGGAGGCTGAAATATCTTCTGGACGTTCGTTGAAATTTAATACTGCAGACAGTGATGAATTTGATTTTTGGAAAAAAGAAACTGAGAAACTGGCAAAACAGAAATTGGAAAAGGAAAAGAAAAACTAGATTTGTTGATTGATTTGATGTTGGGAAAAAGAAAGGGAAAAGGAGAAGAGTCGAGAGTTAATTGAGTGCGGAAATCTGAAATTTAGTGCCATCCATGTGCCACCCTTTTGAAAACCTAGAAATCTAGATTAGTTGACCATGCAATGGATTCATGGTTTCATGTGAGAGTTTTTAAACGTACCGCCCATTCTTTTCATCAACAGTATTTTGTTTTCATTATTACCAATCTTAGTTAACTAGCAATTGTCTCAAAAGGTACAAAGGGAGGCCGATAGGATTATTAAAAGCAAGAAACTTCTACAGATAGTCAAGCATATACAAAGCTCGCTAGTGACCAAGGCAATAACCACCATGACCATCCTGTACCAGCAGATTTTATACTAAAACAACAAAACCAAAACCAAACCACTCATATCAATATATTAAATTTAAAACACGTTCATACTAAAAACTCAATAGATTATTGGCAACACACTTTATTTTTTAAATAAAAAATAAATTACACCATTTTACATGATAAATGAAAAGTGGAGAAATTTGTGATTTGCAAATATTAAAACAAACCACTTATATTGCTGGTTGACACTACTACTAAAACATTAAGTAATTGTAATATGCTTTTCCACATTGTAATTTAATATTTTAAAATAACCGTTTGTTATCTAATGTATTTCTATCTTCAACTTGTAAACTCATTAATTATTTCTAAAATAGCTGTTCACTTATACCATATATAAAACCACCTTAATTAATAATGATAACTCCTCAAATGAAGGTCAGATCAACAATAGTTAATTTCAAATAAGAAAAAACATTATTTACTTAAACCATGAGTGTTGAAAAAGCATTATTTAAATAGATTATATAAACATTAACCATTCCGCAATATCAACATTATTTACTTGGATTATGTCAACATTTACCATTGTGTGTATTTCGAATTGAAAGACATTTTCTTTATTTATTTTATAGGTAAACATAGAAATAGAAATCCGGAAGGTAACCATAACCAGATGGAAATAAGGTAGGCCCCGTAATTGTATAGTGCGATTAGAAAGTCAAATTATAATATTCTTAAACCAATACTTATTGTATTCTTATGTGATGTTTAATAAAATATAGTTAATTTTGTGATCTATAAATAATTTTGTAACTATTTTTATTTAAACATTAATAATAATTATTATAATAATATAATTAATAATAATATAATTGAAATGACAAAATATAAAGAGAACCCTTCTTGGGTTTTGCTACATTCAAAGTCGCATCCATGCCTGATCCCACAACAAAATAAATTGTGAATAAGAATTTCTATCAAGGGAACGATCATGGATGATTTTATTATTAACAGTCCAGGAAACCATAACTTTAGGAATTGGATAAAACAATATACAATGTCAATTATATCCTTTTAATGATCTCTTTTTCACAATCATCAATAAATTACACTCAAAAAGTCTAGAAAATGATTTCCCTGTTGAAACCCCACAACTGAGAATACAAAATTTGTTAAGAGGAGCCTCTGGATTAATTTGGAAAACACAGCCGACATGCACAACTGTATACTGGTTGAAAGTGGGTGTGCTAAGGAGGTGGTAAATGGGTTTCCCATTTATTGAAAACCTCGACTTCCCATCATTTAAGGGAAGCACATTGTCACCCTCCTTGAGGTCAGTCACCCCTTCTCCAACACTCTCAACAACTCTGTGTGAAGCAACAGATCTATAGTTAGTGACCAATGAATCACAAGAAAATTACTGTCCCTTTTCCCTTTTGAAATTCTACATGATGCCTGCTAGTATGACTAATTAATTTCTTTGAAATCCTACATGCCTGCTAGTATGACTATTTAATTTCTTTGAAATCCTAAATGCCTGCTAGTATGACTAATTAACTCTTTTGAAATCCCACACACCTAATAATATGACTAACTAATTTTTTTGGATACATAGAACTCATGGGCAAGAGCAGAGTGCATACTCAGCTACTTCATGTCCCAAAATGCGGGGAAAGAGAGAAGTTTGGCCCTGCAACCAAAGCAGTATCAGTATCAGTCATTCCATTTCACTGTTAAAAGAAATTCCATTTCACTGTTAAAAGCAATATTTGTATGTGTTATACAGTATAGTGTAGTTGGAGATGTGTAATTAATATCCTTCCTTCCTTCAAATTTTCTTGATGTTTAATGATAATTATTCATAGCATACGTTTGCTTCCCAGAAATTTGATGTTTAATGATAATTATTCATAGCATACGTTTGCTTCCCAGACTTCCATTGCCTGTGGAGGATCCACTTCCACTTCTTCAATCTTCAGAGGCTCCCCTGCACCCCATGCAACAATAGTTGTAACAAAAGTTCAAATCAAAATATATCAGATTTCAAGAAGCATAAATTGCGCACATACAGTTTGCATAAATCTAGCTTAACCCTGAAAATCAATTTTGCCATGAAATGATATACATGAAATAAAAAGAATGTGGCCATGACTCCTTGCACTGAACTGAAGTAGTTACCTTTGCATTTGATAACCTGGCCTGCAGTACAGCTCGCCATTTTCCTTTCTGCCCAAACAAACAAACTTACTTTTGCCTTTCACATTGGTGTTGCAGGAGTCAGAGATGGATCCTTAATTTATATTCTACTTCCTTTGAAATTGCCTTGAGTGAATGATGTTGAATTGCTTGTTGATCTAGAATCGTTTTTGATATCTTGACATAGGGTTTGATATCTTGAAAATATTCTCCACAGAGTTTGGGATTGCCTATAAATGCCTCTCTGAATTTACTCAAGCTACTGGGGACTGTTCCAGACAGTTGATTGTTTGATAGATTTAGGAAACTAAACGTAAGGTTGGCTAAACATAGGTATTTCACCAGAAATATCATTTCCTTTCAAGTTAAGCTCTGTAAACTGTTTCAGAGACCCAATACTTGACGAAATGTTACCAGAAAGTAAATTTACTTGCAAACCCAATACATCAAGATTATGTAACCCATAAAGCGCATCTGGTATACTTCCTGAAAATTTATTATTGCTAACATTGAAAACAGATAAAAGCCCTACCTTGGCAATCTCAGATGGAAGCTTACTTGAAAATCTATTACAGTCAATTTGTAGGTTAGATAAATTTCTAGCATTGCCAATATCTTTAGAAATGCTTCCTTCAAAGCTGTTGGAACTGAGATGTAGCAGCGAAACTCTTGGCAATCCCCATTCCAAAATAAAAAATATCAGTTTTTTACCTCAATCATTTCTATTCCAAAATATTTCAGAAATCAAATTAAACCCTGCAAATAAAAATGCAAACAAATTAGCCTACCTAGAAGTATGTTCGCTTTTGCATTGCATTTATGCTAAAAGGAAATGAAATGCAAAAAAACAGGGTGATATTGCATTGCCAATTTGGATTATTATGTTGGCTCATTAATGGAAGGAGATTAATCTGCAGAGGATCATGCAAAATTTGGTAATTGGATGTGCACGTGTATCCTTAGGATTTTCTATTTTTAAATTTCAGTATTGATTCTGCAAGAAAGCAGGATTGGGTTTTGTAATTTGTGAATTACTTTCTTTGGTTGGAGTTTCGATTATAGTTTAAAATTTGGTATTGCCCTAGTGACTGCAACGTGTAACTATGTGATGATACCCGAGCATATGCGCTCTTCAGTATTGCTCTGCAATAGTTAGAGCTAAAAATTAGCAAGTGTGTCTTTCATAGTGGATGGTGTTTTAAATTTAATGTAATTCAGGGGCATTAAACATGGATTTTCTTCCTGTTCACAGCAAAGTTTTTCAGAGATTAAAGTAAGTCTCACTACTCATTTAGAACGACGATTGAGATTCATATATTTGCTTTGTCAAATCCCCCCAACCATTTACTTGAATGGTCTAATAATGAACTAATAAGGGACTCATGGCAGACAAGGGACTCATAGCAGTAGCAGGTTACAAATTAAAGCTAGTTATAGCTCTAAACTGGCAAGTACAATGTTGTGTACTGGTATCTAAATTTTATATGTAATACTTTATAATGTAATGCTTTATATTTGTTTAACAGATTATTACTTGTCAATGGGCATATGCTTTCTTTGTGACCCAAACCTTTGTATTCTATATATCAGAGTCTTCTTGACTGCCTCATACTCACCACAACACAAAATTCTAGTCAAAGAAGATGTGATGTGAATGCAAAATCTAATCTAAGAAGGCTAACTTTTGATGGTGAAACAATAATAAGGGCACAACCTAGATGGGGAGGAGAACCTCTCATATTAACCACCCAAGGTATACCACATTAACAAAAGTGCATGTTAATCAGATTCAGTACTGTCAAAACATTATTGAAATAGGAACATTTGCCAGCCATTACTGATACTGATCCTTTCTTGAATATTTTGTTCACACATGACATGTGATCTTCTAGGAAAATCCCACATGTTTTTTACACAACGTACAACCCATTAAGAGATGTGTTTCAAGCAAGGCAATTGCCATATATTTCGCTCACTTAATTTACCCTTTGCAGGAATGAAATGGATAGGCCTCCATAGTATTTTTTGCATAATTTATCATTAGTAGTGTGAGAGAAAATACCTCACCACTTTCTCGTCGGTCATTTGAGCAGGTTTGGATCTTATGCTATGACTGTGGAGTAACCTCTGAAGTAAATTTTCACATTGTTGCACACAAGTGTCAAAGTTGCAACTCTTATAACACCCGGCAGACTAGGGGAGGTCCTTCTGCAAGTTCATGTAGATCTCATCTTCGATATTCTCAAATGTTCAGATTCATGTATCCCTCTTTACCACTTGTAAGGTTGCCTTAGCACTGCCTATGTGGCATGAAAAACAGTTGTACTGCAAATTGCTATGCAGTGGCATTACTGTAAGAATTCATTGTAACCGCTGAGTTTTTGCAGCACTACTCTACGGTTGTTAACATCATAAAAGAGTTGACATATCTCCCTGCTTGCAACTATGTTGACATAGGGGAATGAGGGAGAAGTTTCCTGTCACATCCTTTATAGAGGTTATGTCAAGAAAATGGAAATGTATGTATATAAACCGTCTTCCCATCATCGCGATGAAGCCCTTGGAAGGATTCCTTCTCACTTATTCCAAGCCCTATCATTCCAAAATCTATTTTTAACATAAGCATAAGTTCTTCCCCAAAAAGATGAGTTTTTCTCAAGTAAATACACCTAGAGAATTAAAATTGTTATAACTGTCAGCGAAAGTATCATTGCGAACCTTAGCCAAAGGGGCCAAGCAGTTAGTAGTACAGCTTGCATTTGAAACGATGTTCACATCAGATTTGTATTGGTGCTCAGTAACCCCAACAACGAACATGGGGGCATCCTTGCTGGGAGCCGAGATAACTACCTTTTTAGCACCTGCCTGTTAAAGATCAACAAAGAAATCTTATCTTATGAGTTCAAATTGTAAATTGTGATCATTGCATTTTAAGCTGTCTGAAATTTATCAGAATTAGATATGTCCATAGCCACTCAAATGTTTTTCTATACACAAATAAAAATTCATAGATATCTACGCAACATTTCACGAGGAGACTGCCCCGTTCACTTAGGGAGATATTTCAACTTAGAATACAGTTGGTTATGCAGATATAAACCAAGAATGTCAGGGAATGTCAATTCTATAGATTGAGATAGAGCCAAAGAAAACATGCTAACTCTCTTTGTTCACGTAGGGAGAGGTATTATGTGTGACAAACCTCTAGTTCAAATATCATTTATCATTTTTTGGGTTCATTGTAATTTTAGGGAATAGGATACCAGATAATCTTTGAAAGAAAGAAGATCAATAATAATGATTGAACTATGGAATGGAAATATTCAAACCTTCAAGTGGGTAGATGCTTTCTCTTTGTCGGTGAAGACACCAGTGGATTCAACCACATACTCTGCGCCAACCTCGCCCCATGGTATTTCCTCAGGATTTCTATAGCATTCACACCAAAATGTTAAACGTTTGGCCCCAAAAAAGTAGGAGAAAGAACTTCAGCATTCATCGAGTTCTCTGGCTTAAACCCAAGGGGTAATTTACCTAAGAAACTTTTCATTCATGGCCATAAAAAGTGTATTACCTGCAACCGAAAACAACCACGGATTTTTCTCCAAATAGTAAAGTTTTCGAGTCTTCGACTTTGACTTCATGATGCTTCCATTTGCCGTGGACACTGTCATATTTGAACATATAACTCTGAAAAATTAACAGGTACTTGGAAATTAGTACGGTTCTTGAATCAGTAAAATATGGTGGAATAAAACAATCAAATGAGTTAATAAAAACTTCAAACTCCGTTCTCGATCAAACTTAAATGCTGTTGAGGATAAATCGAGGAAAAAAAAAGACCACATATCTTTCCTCGTGAATAGAAAAAGAAGAAAAAAAACCAATCTTTAGTTAGCTGATCAAAAATTATCGACAGAATGTTGTAGATGTACTCCTAATTTACCCTTATTTTTGTTCCGTAAAACACATGAAAAGTGGCTCAAATTAGAAAAGTTGCTAATCTAATTGACAGCGAGACTTTTCCAAAGAATAATGTATTTACTATGCAAAAGAGCCTCATATATTCTTAAAAGATATCTTGTATAACGATCGGGCAAGATTGAAAGAGAGGAAATCAATCCCTGATAACATGTTCTGGCTTCAAAACCAATATTTTAATACACGGTCTAATTCCTAGCATATGATCCAGGAAGACAATGGTATCAAGCTATTCAAAACTTTAAATGTACCAAAGATCGGTATTTCCCCTTATTGATTTTGTGCCAATTTTCCCTTAATCTAAAAAACTGTCCGCTAAAGGTCATCTAGAGCTTCAACAGAAATCTTTTATCAATATCAAACTCAAAAGACTCGCAGACCAACGGCTAAAAGATGCATCGTAAATCGCCAAAAAATCATTCTGAAACAGAGACAAAAGCAGGGAAAACCTCCAACACAGAAATGCCTGTCAAATCTCTGTCCAGTACTTACCGTTGATTCCAATCTTGATCTTTCCAGTAGAACCTGCACATAACGAAACCGCCACAAACAGGGAAAAGAAAACAATTTAAGATCAAAAGGAATGGCAAATGACAAGAAGCAAAGAAAATATAACATCGCCGAGCCAATCAAGGCACTCACCCATTGTAAGATACAAAGCTTGCGAGTTGAAATATTTTTCAAGAAACAAGATAGAGGAGAAGTGCAGATGTACTATGATTAGAAGAGAGGAACACAGAGGTGCTTATATAGAAATATTTTTGTCTTCCCAGAATTACTGGGTTTTCGAGATGTCGAACCCTCCTTACAGCATCACCAGGGTCGGTCACTTACCCCCTAGAGATGGTAGTGGTAGACTTTGCACAATGGTTGCTAACTGTTTGCGCTGGTGCGGCATATGGCTTTGTTATCGATGACGTATCTTACCACTTGGCAACACTTCTAACCGTTTGGCTTTCTTTTTGATCCTGGTACTGCATGACGAAAGTGGATACGATGTAACTCTACCTCGAACATTCTGGGTGGTTTGTGGTCCAAGTAAAATATGTGGCTGACCCCTGAATTCATAGGCAGCTAGACTGACGATCTTTTAAATACCGCCCGTGGAATTATATACAAGTGTCAGCGTGAGAATGAAAAGGATGACGAAGGTCCTTTTCAAAGGAAGGCCTATCGGCCTAAATATACAAAGCAATAATACTTGCTTAAATATAATTAAAAGTTTTTAATGAAGTTGACGTATTAACTTTTGGGTTAATTGGTTTGGCGCTGTAGTACAAGGCGTAGTTTCCCGGGAAATAATTGGTTAACCAGAGCTGACTTACTCTAATGGATTAGTGGGGATCACATTTAGCTTATTGTCCGTGGAAACCATGGTTGGAATTTGATTTTTTTTATCTGTCAAATATTTTTTTTGACATTTTGATTTTTATGTTTGTGTTTAAAATTTTGCCTTCTAACTATAATGTTTTAATAATAAATAAAATAAAATTTTAATTAAAAAATTATTTTTCAATAAACGAGTCATGTTAAAAAAATTCACATATTTATCATAAGAAAAAGCAACATGAGCATAACACATAAATGACGTGTTGAACCTTAAAGAGAGTTTTAATCATTTTTTTTTTATGGGATCCACAACTACCAAACCATTGAGATTTCACTCATGAGTTTTTCTCCAAAACATAAGATATAAAAATTATGGATAACTCTAGAAATCTATTCCACTCACATCGGGTTTGCTTTTATTACAATCAATCTACTCCTATTTCAATATTCTCAATTTTGGTTTTTATTAGACCATTTAAATGTTGTAATTTTAGTGAAGAAAAATGGATTTTTCCACCAATGTGAACATAAAAGTTTCCTAAGAAGAAATTTCCATCTCAAGGATTGTAGAGTTGATTGGATGTTATCCTCTAGGCTCCTTGTCCTCTCCACCATTAGAATCACATGAAATCGAGTAAAACCAACACAGCCTATTAAAAGTATTTTAATATTTCATAAAATTTTCATCTATGTGTGTTGGGGAGTAACATATCCTAAGTAGAGGAAATGTTTAAGTCAGAGAAAGAATCAATATAGTAAAAACAATTACTACATAAGACATGCATAACCAACTCAGCTATAATCCACCTTATTTATTTTCGTTCTCATTAGGGAGAAATGACAAGACAATATATGGCTAGTGTACATGTTTCACATGGAAAAATTTAAAATATGTTTGATAGGCATCATATGTTAGATATGTTTACTTCATTGACAATGGTAAGATTAAAGGAATTTTGCAGGTGTTTTCAATTGTAGAAATTTCGACTTTGTTTCCAAGTGAACGATTACCGAGGTGAACTCGTGTATCCTTTCATTGAGATAGATGAATAGAGGGTCCTGGTGCAAGATTGGAACTGGAAAAGCCACGTGCAGTAGTCCAAATTCTATGAAAAATGTAAATATATGTTGAATTTGTAGAATTGAAAAAATAAATGAAAATTTGACCATTGATAATATCTCCCCTGCAAATTTCTTACTCTTCAACTTAGAGTGTTA
Organism: Pinus taeda; assembly: GCA_000404065.3. NCBI lineage: Eukaryota > Viridiplantae > Streptophyta > Pinopsida > Pinales > Pinaceae > Pinus > Pinus taeda. Next base: position 200,887 of record APFE031228131.1, read on the forward strand.
AACTAATGGCACCTAACTCACTCCTTCGCACTAATTTTAGAATTGCCTCACAAAGCTTTAGGCTTAATAACCCTCTAACCCAAAGTTTAATAACTCTCTAAAATTAACTTATTAGTGAGATAGGGTGAATTTTAACTAGATGATTGCTCCTACTACTCAAATTATAAATTATTATAAATTATTATTAAAAATTGTTCAATTTATCATTATAAAAAGTCACATTGGTTAATAATGATGAGAAATTTGTAGCGCGCAAAGGCTTATTGAAAAAAACAAAGAATTAAAACCAACTTATAAAAATAAGTTGCACCAGTTTGGGTAAGAAGAAAATGGTTTTGCAAAGCTCACAAAAGAGAGTTCCTTGCAATACTAAATTACTAATAACAAATAACAAACACATTTTTACAGTAATAAACATATTCTTAATAGTAAGATACTTAAACATATTTAAATTTTTTATAGTAATAAACATATTCTTAATGGTAAGATACTAGAATATATTTACAACTCACATGGATTAAGGGTAGTAAGGATTGCACTTCAACCAAAATCATAAGTTCCTGGCAACAACCCATTCTTAACTTAATAGTTGTTGAAGGCATAGGAAGCATGGACACAGTCAAAATACACTCCACCCTATTGTATTGGAGTGCAATCTATGCCTTTGAAGCCATAAGCATAATCCACTGCCACAGGCAACATGTTTTTATCGACATTGTTATTAGCCATGCACCAAGTGGTGCCTACTCGTGGTCGTCAAAGGAACAGTGTAGATGAATAGTTTCTCAAGAAAAAACTTGCTTCCTCAACTTCCCCAAAACCTATTAAACTAACATAAAAATCCTATTAAAATCTAAAATAAACCAAACAAAGAAATCCAATATAAAAATGTATATAAATCATGTAGATAAGTTATGTAAATAGATACAAAATAAGATAATCATATACCACCCCATTTGTTTTCCAACAAGAAAACAAGGTGAAGAATATACACATATCTGAGGAGGACGACAAACCACAAAGTAGTAAACTGGAGAGGCCATTGAAAGCAACCACCATTATGCTCTTTTCCATGCTCTAATGGCTACCTAGCACTCAACTCTTCCTTTACAACAAGGGGCATTTCCAATTTAATGCCTTAAAATATATAAAATAAAAAAATGTGAGACACCCTCATAATAAAAATCTCAAGAGGTCTTTCAGAGGATTTATTTGCTATGTACAAGTCTTGGAGACTCTTTGGTAATAGAATACAACTCTAGCTTTAGCCACCCTTTTTATTAGAGAATTGCAAACATTCCTCGTTGAAGAAAGACAATTAAAGTGATTCAACCTTCAAAGGTGAATCTAGATACGTAGCCCATTGGGGGGGGAGGGGGGGCTGAACTCCGTTAACATCCTAGTTTTGGTGATGCTCTTTATTTATGCTTGATTATGTTGTTTTATATGTGTTTTAAGTTACAAGATTGTGATGAAATTTGCATTATTATGGATAAAATTATAACTTAAATTACTAATCCCTTACATTCAACGAGAGTATATTATTGCGACTTTTATGTGCTCTAAAGTTTTTAGATCAATAACTTAATTAATACTTACATTCATGTAATTACATCCTAAATTCAACAAATCTTATTTTTATGGAGTCAATAAATTGGTGGAGAGGGGGCTCTTCATTAGACATAATTTAGTCATTAAGAAGAAAATGAGCTTTAAAAGAGTGGATTTATTCAAGAGACAATAAATATCCATTCATGCAAGGACAAAATTCAAATTTAAGAAGAGGAACCAGAAAATAATGCACTTCATGAAGAAAATAAGCATTCTCATGAAGGATACTTACATTCAACAAATAGGGTTCATCTTCCTCAACTCAAACTTTACCATTAACAAATCTTACATTGAGCAATTTTCCTATTGGGTGGAAGAAGAACCAATTCCCATGTGTTTTTCTCAATGTGGGAATCATAATTCTATTTCATTGCTACCTCTTAAAAGGCATTACCTTCATAATTTACATATGTATGGGGTTTGATCAAAGAGCCATATAAAAATGATTAAGAAATAGAGGATTTGTGGTAGTAAGAGCTTGTGGAAAGTCCAAAAACTATAATTTTGTGCTACATCGATAGGTAGGATCACTCACCAAATCAGCAACTACATAAAATGTTTGTTATACCCATTGAGTGTTAGTTTTCACAAATATGCATGGACATATGATAAATATATACACAATCTAATATCTTATGAAATAATTAGAAAAACAATAAATAGAAAAACCCTATTAAGGGGAAACATCCATTGAAGTAGCTCATTTATTCTCTAGATAAACTCCCAATGATACAAGGCTACACCCCCACACAAGTATTATAGATCATTACATATTCACCCTTGAACACTCAATAGAGTCTCTTTTACCTCTATTATATATTAAAGAGTAAAAGGAAAACAAATCTCATGATACATATGGGATAAAAGCTTTTTACAATATGGTGATCTGCTAAAGGAAAACATATTCAAAAGACCAATAGGAAATCATTAAAACATTCGGGTGAAAATGTGAAGTTGGGTTACACTTTTGTGAGAAACACCTCCGAAAAATTCCCAACATCATTTTTTCAACCGAAAAAAAAATCGGTCGAATTCCTTAAATTTATTCAGTTGAACTTTTGGTCGGTTAGATTGATGTCGATCATTAAACGAAATTTTAGCCGGAGTTCAAAAAGTCAACAAAAACATAGTTCTCCCAAATAAATAATTCGACCGAAAATATTGTTCGGTCGAACTAGTTGTTTGGCCAAACTAGGTTTTTAATTCGGCTAAAAAAATATTTATATATGCTGGGCCATACGCTATTGCGAAGTTTTCTTCTCTGTTGATTTTTCTGTTGTGTGAAAGTTGAGTGCTATTGCGTTATGTTGTGTCTTCTGTTGTCGAGCTCTGTTGTGTCATGTGGTATGTTATCGAGCATTGTTGTGTGGTCTATTGTCGAGCGTTGTTGTGTGATTTGCTACTGAGTACTGAAACCAACCAGGTGATTGACACATTTTGTTTTTAATGAATTTTTTAATTTAGTGAAATATTTTTTATGATATTTGTGTGTTTTTTTTTTTTTCAGTGTGGATGATCTCTCAACCTGCTCATCCACCCTCACCGCTGGAATATTTATCTCCTTGTCCACCCTCGTTGTTGGAAGATTTTTCTCCTCGTCCACCCTTGTCATTGGGAGCTCCTCGTCCAGACCAGGTAAGTCATTGTCGACAGTAAATTATTTTAGTAGAGAATAAGATTCTTGTATCCAATAGGAAATGAAGCCAAGTAGTATAGTTTGTTGCTATGAACGTCACCATTGGCTTTGTTCATATCTCCTATTTTTATTTTCTTTTATATCAATTTTCTAATGGCAATGGAATCTTGTATTTTTCCTTTTTTTTAATGATAATGGACGTCCCCTGTTCCTCCCATTTATACCACTGAAAAAATAACAATATCAAACAAACTTATCGGTGTTCTCTAGAAAATCACTGCGAACGTAATCAATCTCAAATTCTTATCCTCTACGATTTATATGCACCCATCCTTTTTCCAGCATCACAGGAATATCATTCATTGTTAAGATGGGCCTCATGATTATAAAATCTCCACTTCTCATGACTCTGACCCAAAATACATTAACAAAGAATATATGCAAGTGGATAATGTTTGCATTCTTTGTATAACGGTAAGAAACGGGCCTTGTTCTTTTGTCGTGTTGAAGATAAATGTGTAACATAATGTAAGCTTAATCTAATCTAAGTGATTAGGGAAACATGAAACCCTTGTTCATTGCTATACATGTAATGTTCAATCTTATGTAGAAGTGTGATGAGTACATGTAACTGATTATGGAAACAACATATACAATTAGTGTTACACCAGAACCAGTAATCTTAATCATACAGGAAACATAGAAACATTACCATTGTTACTTAGATTAGGTGAATATCTCAAATTACACAAAGGTATAAGCTTAGTTATGATATATGTCCCATGTATTGAATATGGGAACACTGGTGATTAATGTCCACAATAGATATGGCTTAGTAAGTTGTAAGTAAGTCGTGTTTGATTAGAGTTACAAGCTTATATAGTCATAACAAGAATAAGACATTCATGTACAAGCTCGTAATACACTCTCTGTGTCTGTTGGGATTTTAAATTCTAATGCATGTCCATCATTTTCATTTTCCATTTGGTGAAAAGGCTTCAATAGTTGGCTCAGTCCTTCGTTTGGATATGGGAAAATTGAATCTGCACTTATTTTGAGTTCCACTGGAGAGGGAAATCTTTTTTTACAAAAAATAGATAAGAAATCTCAATATATCGTTCAGACATATAAGGATTGAACTTATAATAAAAATCTGGACAACAATAAAATTTACTTGTAACCATTTGCATTGCCTTTAAAGGGCTTCATGGTATGCACCCATCCTTTTTCCAAAATCGTAGGAACATCATTCATTGTTAGGTTGGGCCTTATGATTATAACATCTCCACTTCTCATGACTCTAACCCAAAATACATCAACAGATAACATATGCAAGTGGATAACATTTGCATTCTCCATATAACAGTAAGAAACAAGCCTTGTTATTTCATCGTGTTGAAGATAAATCTCTAACATAATGTAGGTTTAGTCTGATCTAAGTGATTAAGGATACCTGAAACCCCTGTTCATTTCTATACAGGTATTGTTCGATCTTATGTAGAAGCGTGATGAGTACTTGTAATTAATTATGGAAACAACATATACAACTAGTGTTACAACAAAACCAATAATCTTAATCATATAGGAAACATAGAACCATTACCATTGTTACTTAGATTAGGTGAATAACTCATATTACACAAAGGTATAAGCTTAGTTATGATATATGTCCCATGTATTGAATATGGTAACACTGGTGATTAATGTACACAATAGATATGGGTTAGTAAGATGTAAGTAAGTTGTGTTTGATTAGAGTTACAAGCTTAGATCATCATAATAGGAAAACGAAATTCATGTACAAGCTCGTAATACACTCTTTGTGTCTGCTGGAATTTTAAATTCCAATCCATGTCCATCTTTTTCCTTTTCCATTCGGTGAAAAGGCTTCAGTAGTTGGCTCAGTCCTTCACTCAAATCTGGGAAAATTGAATCTACAGTTATTCTGGGTTCTCCTAGAGAGGGCAATATCTGTTTACAAAAAATAGAAAAGAAATCTCAATATGCTGTTCAAAATTATAACCATTGAACTTGTTACTCTTATTTGTTGTTACAGTTATTTCTTGTTACTACACATTGATGAATTTATAATTAATGTTCAATATTGGGTAGGAAAATTGTGGTCTGCACATACAATGCACGATAGCCTTGAAATAACTGGTAGAACCCCAGGTTGACAATTAAATGTGGACTGGGTGTGTTAGTGTTAGTCTTGTTAGCCTATCACCTGGATCAAAAAATGCTTTTACCATGATCTTTTTAGGCTTTCATCATCAAATTTTTCTGTTACTAGGTTTACACAGCAAATTTGGTCATTGTATGGTCAGTCCAAGATGGAGTCATTGTTTTAAATTTCACTCATGTTGGTTGCTTATCATACACCATGAAAATGGGTCAAGTCATCATCATCATTCCATTAGGTCTTAGGTCATCCATTAGGTCTCGAAGGTCCACCATTTCCATAAAAAATAAAAAAACCATAAATAAGTCAAACATGACAAAGCAACAGTTGAAGAATTGATCATGATTTATTAGCACACTTTTCATAATTTCACGAAATCAAAAGTTTCGGAAGAAGGAAGCTCCAACACTCAGGAGATCAAAAAGCACATTTGCAATGGTAAAGGTAAAATTTGTCTTCAAAAAAGTGAAATCAGTTCACAAAGGAGGGTTGGTTTCTTTTCTCTTTTTGAACAAGTGAAGAAATTATCCCTATATAAACTCAAAAAGACTCAAAAAATTTTCATTCATGTCTCATTCACTCCTCATCATCGAGCTCACTCGCCCAAAAAAGCGAAAAACCTCTTTCCCTAGGAGAAATTGGCCAAAAATTGGAGGCATTGTGAATAGATACATTGTGCTGCGCTTTGAAGGCAGGCGCTGTGCGTAGGTGAACTACGCTGCGCATAAGAGAACTGCGCTACGCACTAGACAAAGTACCAAAAACTCACCCAAATTTTCCCAAAATTCAAAATTTTTGCTTTCAATCTCGGTCAAATTGCTTTCTAAGGCTGGGGAACAAGTAAGTACATCATTTCCCTCTATATTTGCTTTCCCATTTTCATTCCATGCCAATAATTTCTCAAGCTAGGGTTTGTAACAAAAGTTCCATGGGAAATGCTAGGGTAGAAATGGTCATCATCATTTTTCATCTCCAAAACATGTAAATTGATATTCTACACCTGCACACATGTTTGATGAGTCATTTTGACCAGTTCATCCACCTCCAAACGAAGTTTAAACACTAAAAAAACAAAACCCTAGCTCATTCCTAAAGTTATTTTGGGCAAATCTCATCATAAACCTTCTTGGTCTCACTTACAAGCAGCCACATTTTTTCACTATTTTCCTCACTCATTTCCATCAATTTTTCAAAGCCATCTCATCTTTCGTAAAATCCATCCCATCATTTTGTCAAAATCTCTCACACATCACTTCATTTTCATTCTCACCTCACATCTATTTTCACTTCCTGCTGCTAGGATTTTGTGTCATCATGGAGGTTGAATCTTCACCAGAAAGAAGGAGACAACATAAAGGAGGGAGGATTCTTAGATATGAACTATCAGATTGCAACCAAATCAACTCCTATCCTTTCATCAAGCAAAGCTTTGAGCATGTTCACTATTTGGAATTTTGTAAAAGAGTAAGTGAAGCAGGCTTTTATGAGCAGCTGACAGGTTGGGTAGCTACAAAATTGAAAGGGGATATTGATATCATCGTTGTTATTGAGTTTAGCTTCTTAGTGGCCTCCATCTCACTAGCTACTAGTTTGCCAAACAATGGCGAATATTGGTTCAAGGGAATGAATCTAGATCTTGAAAACTACAAGCTCTTCTTAAAGACTCCATAGAGAGATACACATACTCACCTCATGGCTTTCAGATATTTTCTTGAGAAGTATGCCCCTTTAATGAAAACCATCATGAGGTTCTTCACCTATGAAGGTAGATTCTCCAGGTTGTATGCCTATCATATTCGCCTCTTGATGCACTTCACATCTCAAAAGCCACTCAACATGTGCAATTACCTGTTCAGGAGTATTTCAAAAATGTCTAAGAAGATACAGTTAAAGGACAAAGAGCACTCTCCAAGCTTGTTTCATCACAATCTCATCAAAACCATTGTTCTTCATCAACTGGCAGAGAGGGGTATGGCATGGGAAGCCTTTTTAGAAACAACTTTAAAATGGCATGAGGAAAATGCAACATCTCAGTCCCCAAGTGCACCAAAACAACAAACAGATATGGGGTCATCTAGCAAACCAACAGAGAAGACTCAACTACCCAAACCAGAGGTTACCAAAGTGTATAAGAAATGGTAGAGGCTTGTGTTTTCTTCTCACAAAGAGAAAGGGGCCAAGCCTTCTTCATCGACAAAGCGGGAATCGACAGCAAAACGTAAGGATACAGTGGAGAATGAGTTTGAGTTAATTGATTAAGAGGTAGAAGATCAAACCACAAGCATGAGACAGGTTATCAAGGACAAAGACTACCAAATCAAGGAGCTAATGATAAACTTGGAAAGGACAAAGTCTGTTATAACATTCCTTGAACAGGAAAACAGTCAACTCAAAGCAAAAGAGTTGATCCTAGAAAAGGAGAAAGCTAAGCTAATGCAGCAATCCGGAAAGGGTAAAGAGAAAATGACATCAAGCGAGCCTGAAGCATCAGAGTTAAAAGGGAAAAGGAAAAGACCAAGAACCAAAGGTCTTAAGGAAGCTTTGCAAGAGGAACAACAACAAATGTTGCTTAATGAAGACCTTGACCTAGAAGAAAGGATTGCCCTAGAGGTAAATCAAGATAACGAATATTGGCTTAACAGAGTGAATGAACACTTAGAGAAGCTCCTGGAGAAGGCAAACATAGATAATCAAATTCTCAGACACATGGCGCATCATTATAAGGCTTAAAACATGATCGCTAATGTCAAAGTGAAACAACTTGAAAATAAGCTCAAGAAGGCAAAAAGGATCAAAAGGATGAGGGAAACTCAAATATGCTTGCTGAAGCATCCATGAAGCTATAAAAAAATCATTTTTACACCTTCCCTCCAATTTTGAGCCAATTCTGAGCATTTTGAGTTTTTGGCAAATTTTGGTCTAGATTCAGAAATTTGGCCTTTCCAGAAGCGCGCTGTGCTTTTTCCTCAGGCATTTATTTGAGGAAAGGTATACATTTTTGGAAAGGTATTGGCATCCTCTAAAAACCCATTTTCCCAGATTTTGCAAAGGTGGCTTAGTTTGGGAGAAAGTGCAAAAAAGTGGCAAAAAGCTAGCATTCTGGACCTTTTTTTGACAAGCGTTGCGCTTCTGGAGTGACCTTGGGAGAATGGATTTTTGGAGGTCTTTCCATGCTCCAAATTCAGAGATTCAAACGGTTCTAGAAACACTACTTGAAGGGCTAGTTTTCCGTTCTCTCAGATTTGCATTTTGACCCCTAGAAGGCACCTCACAATCATCTCAAAGTTGGCGCTACGCTTCTGCATTTTCTGTGTTTTTATTTGCAAAATTTCATTGTGTAAAATTTCTAGTTTCTAGTCAAACTTGTTCAAAGTCAAGATTCTCTATGTAATGGCACAAGTTACAAGGCTAGGTGATGTAGGCATGAATAAATGTATATCATAGGTTTTTTTGATGTTTATTAGGCCTCATGAAAGAAGCAAACTCCTAATCAAACTCTTCATGAGGTGTTTGAGTTGCACCTTCTCACTCTCACCTGTTGGTTGAGAGAATCTTGGAGTCAGTTCCTCCACCAAGGAATTCGACTCCTAAAGGTGGGAAAGTGGTCTAGAAGAGTCTATAAGTACTATCTCACTTCAGGAGAAGAGGGTTGAACTTTTTGTGAAGGAGGCTTGCATTGTAATCATCTTTCAGCTAATACAGATACAGGGGGCAGCTATTTTCAAGGAACTCTAGCCCAGTGAGTTCATGGTGCTTTTACTTCATTCTTTTTGTTTTCTCATGGTCTAAACATCTTTATATATAGTATATCCCTTCTTTCTATGCATGCCTTTGAGTGAAATATTCATAATTCTTGTTTTTCAAGCTCTGTTATTTGGTTTTTATATTTATGTGTTTTAGCTTCCTAATCTAATGAAATCATGTTTATTTATGCTCATTAGTTTCTTCCACACTATATATTCTATACTACACTGATAAATACTCAATTTTCACCATGGCTTCTGACACCTAGCTCCTTCTTATGTTTGCTCCTGCATTCCCATAGCTTAGACCTACTTGTGACTCCAAACCCTAAGTTCAACGAATCCTTAAAAAACCAATTTTTCACAAACAAATACACATATTTAGCTTAAAATTCATTTTCTTTAAATTCATATCACTGATATGAGACTTAGAGAGATCCCTCTCATGCTCAGTAGGGCTAGCTACTGAGCTGAAGTGGTTTGAGGTTACCCTTGTCGATATCCTTTTCAGCCTAGGAGATTGTAAGGACTAAAATTTTTGGCGTCGTTGCTTGGGAAATGACTATTAAATTATCCCTGGGAAAAATCTAAGAGCTTTCAAAGAATTGGTTCTGTACCTCTCAGTTTCCAGTATCCAAAGATAGGTTGAATTCATAAATCTCATTAGTGTATAGATTCTGGCTTCCAAAAGGCACACTAGGTCAAATCCTGACCCAAATCCACACTTCATTGTTGAAGACCCTGAAAGACTGCTCAGAAAACTTAGACTACCTATCACTAAAAGTTTAGTTTAAAAAATTAAAAGACCAACTTCTCTACCTAAAAACTCATTTGCCTTTGAGAAAATTCCATTTGAAGAGCAGATAGAATTATCACTTACAAGGTCCAAGTCTCACTCCTGCATCTCTGATACAAAATTAGAACCTTTAAAAGTTGAAACTCACTCTATTTCTTCAGATACTTTGTTTGCTAAGACTGATCATGAACTGTGGTTAAACTTTGATAAGCTTCAAAGCCTTGTTGACCAACTCTAGATCACAACTGAAAAAGCTTTTGTCCAATACCAACTTGAATACCTAGCCACAACTTCATCCTCTTTTTCACCTCCAAGCTCATCTACTACATCTCCTAAAGCTTCAGTTTCATCATCTTTCCTACCTCCCCCGTTCATTCCATGCTTGCCTCCTCAACCCATTTTAGTAGTTCCTTCATCCTCAACAACACTACCACCTATACTTACACAATCTATTGTAACACCTTCACTTTCTCCAACAGTCATGGAAAGATTTGCACCTCTCTTACTCCCTGCTTAACTTACTGCTTTGCCTCAAAATTATGGTCAAAGACTTCCTTTGTTTGATGGAAGTGCACAAATTACAGATGAGAAGCATGTTGAAAAGTAAATAGACTTCAATGATTTAGAAGAAATTGATGGGGAGAATGCCAAAATGATGATTATCGCTCAGAGTTTGTTAGGAGATGTTAAGAAATGGTTTCGAAGTCTGGTTGCAAATTCCATTAATAGTTCTCAAAAATTGATTGAATTATTTCTAGCTCATTGTCAAGAGAAGAAAAATCCATTATAGATATTGGTTGAATATAATTCAATGAAAAGGAACCCCAATGAAACAGTTCAAGAATTCACATCAAGATTTAATACAGTGTACAATTCTATACCTGATGATATGAAACCTCCACCTGGTTTGGCTCTTCTTCATTATCCTGATGCTTTCGATCTAGATATGACATACCAACTCCAAGAAACGGATCCAACTACTCTTGAAGAGATGCAGTGGAATGCAATCAATGTTGAAGCCAATTTGCTCATTAAGAAGTCAAAATCAATGCCAGAAAGAGCAGAGAAGAGAGTTGCTTTTAGAGAAGAAACTGCATCATCTTTTGATGCAAAGCTTGACAGTCTAATAAAAAATATGGAAAGGATGATGGATAAAATATCCATAACTGATCGACAAGCTGAACCATCAGTGAGGGATATAACTTTTTGGGACAACAGCAGCAACAGTTCGGACATCAACAGAAAGAGTAGCGAAATCAAGGTCCTCAAGGTCAAGTAAAAGTTCCATTTCAGCAAAACTACACTGAAGGTTAGGAAGAAGATGAAGAAGAAATTGTAGAAGCAAATCAGTTCTTTCAATAAGATGAACTACCTACTTTCCTAACAGAAGAAGATTAGTTTTCTAAAGACTATTTTATACCAAATGATCAGCAATTTGTGCTTGTGAGCGAAGATCTATGGGCTGATAGGACTGAAGAGTACTAAAGAGGATATCAGAATGCCCTCAGTCATCTCCAAAAGCAGTACAATTTCATAAACAGAAGTGTGCCTGTTAGTCTAATCCAGAAAAGACAAATTTTGCAAAAGGACGCACCAAGTAAAGAAACCACTCATGCAGGCCAGAATAAAGACAAAGCTATTGTCACATAGAATCGGGATAGAACCAATGAAGCCTCCACTAGCAATGTGAGGAAGGACAAAGAATTGCAATCTAAAAGCCAAAAGAAGAAAACTCAACCTAAAGGCTAAATAGAAAGGAAGGACATCGCTTCAAAAGAGGTAGAAAAGCAATCTAATCTTTTTAGTTTGGAAAATGAAATTTCTAAATTGAAGATAGCTATCCCCCTCACCAAATTGGTAAGGAATGAAAAATACAAATTTCAGATTGCAAAAATGCTTAGGGTTGATCAGATGTCTAATACAGTCAATGTAGGTGATGATGAGCCAACCATCCTTTTTGGTCTAGCCTTAGAAGGAGCTCCTGAAGATAGTGAAATTCCTCCTTTTTATCTGAGTCTTAAACTTCATGACTTTATCCTTCATAATGCTATGCTCGATTCTGGTGCCTCTCATAATTTGATTCCTAAAGACATCATGGATAAACTAGGACTAAGCATCACCTGACCTTACCATGATCTTTATTCTTTTGATTCTAGAAGAGTGAAATGTCTTGGCCTTATTAAAGACTTGGTAGTGTCCTTAGACCAAATTCCAACCAAAAATGTACTTATGGATGTTGTAGTGGCTGATATTCCTCCTATATTTGGCATGTTGCTTTCAAGATCTTGGGGAGCAAAATTAAAGGGCACTCTGCAGCTTGATTTTTAATACGCCACTATCCCTATTTTTTGACAACTCCGGAATCTTTATAGAGAAAAGAAGATGAAATTTATGATCAGTAGTAAGGGAAGGCTAGTCAATCATCCTATACATGTTGTTCATACTGATCTTGACTCTTTCATTCTGTTCAGTGATATGGATACTGGTGATGATGAAAGTCAGTTAGTAGAAATTTCAGAAGTTCCCAACCTAATGGGCAGCATACATGAAACTTCCACAGCAGAAAGTAAAGAGGTTGGTGAGGAATGTAGACAACCTACAAATCTTATTGAAGAGATTCAAAGAATAGTGTAGAAAACATAAAGTTCTGGCTAGCCGTTCAAAATCCTAAAAATCAAGAAATTTAGTCTTCAAAAATTCTTTTTCCAAACGAAGAAAATGGTCTTTGGACCATGGAGTTTGATGGCACATCATGAAGAGAAGGAGAAGGAATTGGTGTTTAGATACTTGGGCCATTACATCAGCCAAACAAAATTCCTCGGAATGTGAGAATGAGCTCTTACAAGCTGGCCTTTGAATGTTCAAATAATAAGGCGGAATATGACGCATTGATTGTTGGCCTCAAAATTCTGAAAAATTTCAAAGCAAAAAAGATTTATGTTTATGGCAACTCTGAGTTAGTGATCAAGCAGGTCAAAGGGGAATACTAGGCCAAACACCCAAGAATGAGAGCTTATCGCAATATTGTACTTGGTATTCTCAAAACTTTTTTAGAATATACATTATCTCTTATTCCTAGAACTCAAAATTTCTTAGCTGATTCACTTGCCACTGCAGCCAGTATGGTGAAGATTCCTTTCCATTCTAATCATAATTACCCCATCCATGTTAAGCATTGCCCAACTGTCCCAGATAACCTGAGGTTTTGGCAAGTGTATGGTGATGATAAGCAAATAAATAGTTTTCCACAGTTGGAAGGAGAATTTCAGAATTCTGACATTGATAATGTATACCATTTTGATGATTCTCACATCCATTCAGATGATAATGAAGTATTACAGCTCAAGGAAAACAACATTCCAAGAGGCTTGGTGCCTTTGGAGGAGTTATTTGATAGGGATGATATCGCCAAGAAGCCCACCATGGTTCCTACTGAAAAGGGAGTAGAAGATGTCAACATTGACACAGCTGAAAATCCTAAATTAGTCAAACTATCCAAGTCTCTATCTCCTGAAACAAAGGGTAAGTACGTGTCTTTAATGAAGGAATTTTCTGATGCATTTGCTTGGGATTACTCTGATCTGGAAGTTTATGATAAGAGTATCATTCATCATGTTATTCCTATAAACCAGGATTAGAAGCATTTCGCCAGAAGTTGAGAAGAATCAATCCCAAGTTACTGCCATCAATTGAAAAAGAGGTAAATAGACTATAAGTCTGGAATAATTGTTCCCATTCGATTTTCTGAATGGATGTCTAATCTAGTACCTGTGAGGAAAAAGACCGGGGAAATTCGTCTATGTATTGATTTCAGAAATCTCAATAAGGTGCCCATGAAAGACAACTATCCCCTGCATAAGATGGATCACATACTTCAGAAGGTGGTTGGATCCTCTAGGATGTCACTGCTTGATGGATACTTTGGGTACAATCAAATTCTGGTACACAAAGACGATTAGCTCAAGACAGCCTTCACAACGCCATAGGGTACATTCATGTATGCCAAGATGCCTTTTGGCCTGAAGAATGCAGGAGCTACCTTTTAGCGGGCTATGGACATAGCATTTGCAAATGAAAAAGATATATTTCTAGTTATCTATCTTGATGATCTAACAATATTTTCAAAATTTGATGAAGATCACTTATATCACTTGAGGATTGTTTTTCAGAAATGTAGGAAATTTGGCATCTCACTTAACCCAAAGAAGACCTTGTTCACCATGGAATAAGGTAAGCTACTGGGACACACCATCTCTAAAGATGGTATCCACAATGATCTTGTCAGAGTGGAGGCTATTCAACAATTAGATTTCCCTAGGAACAAGAAAGAGATTCAATCGTTCAATGGGAAAATTAATTTTTTGAGGAGATTTATTCCTAATCTAGCTGAGCACTTGAAAGAAACGACAAATATGTTGAAGACGAATAGCGAGGTAAAGTGGTCTTTGGAGGCCAAGAAATCATTTCATGTGGTAATTTTTGCATTATCTACTGCTCCTATTTTGATTAGCCCAAATTATAGCTCAGATTTCATCATTTTTTTGTTTGCTTCTAAGCACACATTAGCAGCAGTCCTATTGTAGAAAAAAGATCAGAAAAATGAGTAGCCTATAGCATTCTTCAGTCTCACTATAAGCGACACATCATTGAGATATAATATTATTGAGAAACAGACATTGGCATTAGTAAAAGCCCTCAAATATTTCCGAGTTTATCTCCTACATTCACATACTATTGCTTATGTCCCTACTGTAGCGGTAAAGGCAATTCTTGTACGAACAGATCCAGAAGGTAGAAGAGGAAAATGGATTCCAGCAATGCTAGAATATGACTTGGAAATCAAACCTACAAAGCTCATTAAAGGACAAGGGTTATCCAAGCTTATGGCGTAATCAAATCTACATGCACTGGATATTAATTTGATGGTTGCACTATCAGAAGAATCAGAAGAAAAGGGCCCTTTCTTTCAAGTGTTTGATATGTTCATGTCTTCACCTTGGTACTCCAACATTGTCTATGTTTTGCAGCACTTGAGTCCTCCTCCAGAATTTCCCAAAGGTAAAGTTAGATCATTGAAACTCAAAGCTTCAAAATATTTTATTCTAGATGGTGTTTTATTTTGGAAAGATCTTGGAGGTGTGTTGCTGAGTTGTTTAATAGAAAATGAAGCTAACGATATAATGAAGGATTTTCATAGGGGAGATTGTGGCGGTCATCATTTTTGGAAAACTACAGCAAACAACATCTTAAGAGTTGGTTTCTATTGGCCCACCCTCTTTTCTGATACATACAAAACAAACATGAGCTGCCATGAATGTCAAATTTTTCAAGGAAAGAGGAAACTTTTGCCATTACCACTACAACCTATTTTGATTTCAGTTCCTTTCCAGCAGTGGGGTCTTGATTTCATTAGCAAAATCCATCCTTCATATTTAGCACAACACAAATGGATATTAACAACCACTAACTACTTTACAAAGTGAATTGAAGCTATCCCAACTAGGCAAGCCACTGATTTTGTCATCATTCAATTTCTGGAGTCTAATATCTTGTCTATATTTGGCTGCCCACAGAAAATAATAAGAAATAGTGTTGCTGATTTTAAATAAAAAAGAATGGTGGATTTCTGTGCCAAATATCATATTGTGTTAGGACATTCTACTACTTATCATCCACAGCGGAACGACTTGGCTGAATCTTCCAACAAATCTTTGGTTAACATCATCAGAAAGGTCCTGGAGATGAACATGAAGAATTGGCATAAAAAACTCAGCAATTCTTTGTGGGCAGACAGGGTCAGAACCAAAAAGTCAATAGGTATGTCTCCTTTCCAGTTGGTATATGGAGTTGACACAATATTTCCTTCATCTCTTGTTGTTCCAGTAATGAAAATCCTACAGGAATTGGATAGTGAAACTAATGACATACAAAGGAGAATAAACCAGATGATTCATTTATAGCAGACAAGAGAATAACTTTTTCAAAACACATCCAAACTCCAAGAGAAAATAATAAATATTTATGATCGCAAAACCAAGGAAGACAATTTCAATTTGGGAGATGTAGTCCTTCGCTGGGATGCTAGAAATGAAGACAAAGACAAACATGGTAAGTTTGAGAACTTGTGGAAGGGCCTTACAAAATTTCTACTTTCAGAGGAAAGAATGATTTCTTGTTGGAAGAGATGGATGGAAAAGATTATTGAGGAGGGGTGACCAATAGTAGGCTTCTCAAGCACTACTATGTCTAAAATCCAGAAAAGTCATCATCATTGTACATACTGGTGTGTATTTTAATTATAGCATTTCAGATAGCTATCATTAGAGTTTGAAGCCCAAAGTGAAGGCCCTAAGGCTCTTTGAGTTAGTATTGTTTTCATTTTTTTATATAGTTCTTTTGTCATGTCAAAATGTCAGTCAGTCTCAAGTAAAAAAAAAAACAGCTTTTATGCATGTTGACTCCATTGCCCAATGAATAAGGCTACTTGATCTATGGTGTTCTTGACATATCCAAGGAGCTGCCATCCCCAATTGGAGCCAATGTTAGTGTCAGTATTGTTAGCCTATCACCTGGATCAAAAAATTCTCTTACCATGATCGTTTCAGGCTTTCATCATTAAATTTTTCTGTTACTAGGTTTACACATCAAATTTGGTCATTGTATGGTCAGTCCAAGATGGAGTCATTGTTTGAAATTCCACTCATGCTAGTTGCTTATCATACATCATGAAAATGGGTCAAGTCATCATCATCATTCCATTAGGTCTTAGGTCATCCATTAGGTCCCCAGGGTCAACCATTTCCATAAAAAAACTAGAAATAAGTCAAACATGAAAAAGCAACAGTTGAAGAATTGATCATGATTTATTCACACACTATTCATATTTTCATGACATCAAAGGTTTCAGAAGAAGGAAGCTCTAGCACTCAAGAGATCAAAAATCACATTTGCAATGGTAGAGGTAAAATTTGTCTTCAAAAAAGTGAAATCAATTCACAAAGGAGGGTTGGTTTCTTTTCTCTTTTTGAAAAAGTGAAGAAATTATCCCTATATAAACTCAAAAAGACTCAAAACCTTCTCATTCATGTCTCATTCACTCCTCATCAACAAGCTCACTCGCCCAAAAAAGTGAAAAACCTCTTTCCCTAGGAGAAATTGGCCAAAAATTGGAGGTGTTGTCCGTAGATACACTGTGTTGCGCTTTGAAGGCAGGTGCTATGCGTGGGTGAACTGCGCTATGCTTAGGCACTGCACGTAGGAGAACTACGCTGTGTGTAGGACAGAGTACCCAAAACTCACCCAAATTTTCCCGAAATTCAAAATTTTTTCTTTCAAGCTCAGTCAAATTGCTTTCTAAGGCTAAGAAACAAGTAAGTACATCATTTCCCTCTATATTTTCTTTCCCATTTTCATTCCATGTCAATAATTTCTCAAGCTAGGGTTTGTAGCAAAAGTTCCATGGGAAATGCTAGGGTAGAAATGGTCATCATCACTTTTCATCTCCGAAACATGTAAATTGATATTCTACACCTGCACACATGTCTGATGAGTCATTTTGACCAGTTCATCCACCTCTAAACAAAGTTTAAAAACTAAAAAAACAAAACCCTAGTTCATTCCTAGAGTTATTTTGGGCAAATCTCATCATAAACCTTCTTGGTCTCACTTACAAGCAACCACATTTGTTGACTATTTTCCTCACTCATTTCCATCAGTTTTTCAAAGCCATCTCATCTTTCATAAAATCCCTCCCATCATTTTGTCAAAATCTCTCACACATCACTTCATTTTCATTCTCACCTCACATTTATTTTCACTTCCTGCTGCTAGGATTTTGTGTCATCATGGAGGTTGAATCTTCACTTGAAAGTAAGATACATCACAAAGGAGGGAGGATTCTCAGATATGAACCATCAGATTGAAATCAAATCATGTCCTATCCTTTCATCAAGAAATTCTTTGAGGATGTTCACTGTTTGGAATTTTGTAAAAGAGTAAGTGAAGCAGGGTTTTATCAGCAACTGCTAGATTGAGTAGGTATAGAATTGAAAGGGGAGATTGTTGTCATCGCTGGTATTGAGTTTAGCTTCTCAATGGCCTCCATCTCACTACCAACTGGTTTGCCAAACAATGGCAAATATTGGTTCAAGGGAATGAATCTAGATCTTGAAAACTACAAGCCCTTGTTAGAGGCTCCATACAGAGATACACATACTCACCTCATGCCTTTCAGATATTTGCTTGAGAAGTATGCCCCTTTAGTGAAAACCATCATGAGGTTCTTTACCCGTGAAGGTAGATTCTCCAGGTTGTATGCCTATCATTTTCGCCTCTTGATGCACTTCACATGTCAAAAGCCACTCAACATATGCAATTACCTATTCAGGAGTATTTCAAAAATGTCTAAGAAGATACACTTAAAGAAAAAAGAGCACTCTCCAAGATTGTTTCATCACAATCTCATCAAAACCATTGTTCTTCATCAACTAGCAGAAAGGGGTATGGCTTGGGAAGCCTTTTCAGAAAAAACTTTAAAATGGCTTGAGGAAAATGCAGCATCTCAGTCCCCAAGTGCACCAAAACAAAAAATAGAGATGGGGTCATCTAGCAAACCAACAGAGAGGACTTAGCTACCCAAACTAGAGGTGACTAAAGTGTATAAGAAAGGGTAGAGGCTTATGTTTTCTTCTCACAAAGAGAAAGGGGCCATGCCTTCTTCATCAAAAAAGTAGGAATCGACAGCAAACCATAAAGATACAATGGAGCATGAGTTTGAGCTAATTGATTCAAAGTGAGAAGATCAAACCACAAGCATGAGACAGGTTATCGGGGACAAAGACTACCAAATCAGGGAGCTGACGATAAACTTGGAAAGGGCAAAGTATGTTATAGCATTCCTTGAACAGGAAAACAGTCAACTCAAAGCAAAAGAGTTGATCCTAGAAAAGGAGAAAGATAAGCTAATGTAGCAAACCAGAAAAGGTAAAGAGAAAATGACATCAAGCGAGCTTGAAGCATCATAGGTAAAAGGGAAAAGGAAAAGACCAAGAACCAGAGGTCTTAACGAAGCTTTGCAAGAGGAACAAAAGCAAATGTTGCTTAATGAAGACATTGACCTAGAAGAAAGGATTGCCCTAGAGGTAAATCAAGATAAAGAATATTGGTTTAACAGGGTGAATGAACACTTAGAGAATCTCCTGGAGAAGGAAAATAGAGATAATCAAATGCTCAGACACATGGTGCATCATTATCAAGCTCAAAACATGATCGCCATTGTCAAAGTGAAACAACTTGAAAACAAGCTCAAGGAGGCCAAAAAATATCAAAAGGATGAGGGAAATTTTGAGATGCTTGCTGAAGCATCCATGAAGCTATAAAAAACTAATTTTTACACCTTCCCTCCAATTTTGAGCATTTTGAGTGTTTTGGCAAATTTTGGTCTATATTAAGAAATTTGGCCTTTCCAGAAGCGTGCTGCGCTTTTTCCTCAGGCATACATTTGAGGAAAGGTCTACATTTTTGGAAAGGTCTTGGCATCCTATAAAACCAATTTTCCCAGATTTTGTAGAGGTGGCTTAGTTTTGGAGAAAAGTGCAAACCAGTGGCAAAAAACTAGCATTCTAGACCATTTTTGACAGGCGCTACACTTTTGGGGTGACCTTGGGAGAATGGATTTTTGAAGGTCTTCCCATGCTCCAAATTCATAAATTCAAACTATTCTGGAAACTCAAATTGAAGGGCTAGTTGACCGTTCTCTCATATTTGCAGTTTGACCCCTTGAAGGCACCTCAAATTCAGCTCAAATTTGGCGTTGCGCTTCTACATTTTCCATGTTTTTATTTGAAAATTTTCACTCTGTAAAATTTCTAATTTCTAGTCAAACTTGGTCAAAGTCAAGATTATCTATGTAATGGCACAAGTTACGAGGCTAGGTGATGTAGACATGAATAAATGTATATCATAGGTTATTTTTGATGTTTATTAGGCCTCATAAAAGAAGCAAACTCCTAATCAAACTCTTCATAAGGTGTTTGAGTTGCACCTTCTCACTCTCACCTGTTGGTTGAGAGAATCTTGGAGTCAGTTCCTCCACCAAGGAATTCGACTCCTAAAGGTGGGAAAGTGGTCTAGGAAATTATATAAGTACTATTTCACTTGAGGAGAAGAGGGTTGAACTTTTTTTGAAGGAGGCTTGCATTGTAATCATCTTGCAGCTAATACATATACAGGTTGCATCTATTTTCAAGGAACTCTAGCCCAGTGAGTTCATTGTGCTTGTAATTCATTATTTTTGTTTTCTCATGGTCTAAACATATTTATACACGTTCTATCTCTTCTTTCTATGAATGCCTTTGAGTGAAATATTCATAATTCTCATTTTTCAAGCTCTGTTATCTAGTTTTCATAGTTATGTGTTTTGTCTTCCTAAGCTAATGAAATCATGTTTGTTTATGCTCACTAGTTTCTTCCACACTATATATTATATACTACACTAACAGATACTCAATTTACACCATGGCTTCTGATACCTAGCTCCTTCTTATGTTTGCTCCTGCATTTTGACAGCCTAGACCTACTTGTGACTCCAAACCCTAAGTTCAGCAAATCCTTAAAAAACCAAATTTTCACAAACCAATACACATATCTAGCCTAAAATTCATTTGCTTTAAATTCATATCACTGATAAGAGACTTAGAGAGATCTCTCTCATGCTCAATAGGGTTAGCTACTGAGCTGAAGTGGTTTGAGGTTACCCTTGTCGATTTCCTTTTCAGCCTAGGAGATTGTAAGGACTAACATGGTGAATTACATGATTCATACTTGAACATCAACATTTTGGCACTGGTGCCGGGGAGGCTATCAAAGGTGAAAGTACAACTAGTATTGACCATAGGTCTGATCTCTCGTCCTAGGGAAGGAAGCTTACACCTTGCTCCAGGTCTTGAGTATTAGATCATTTCGTTGTTTGGTTTCTTGTTTTTCTTGTTTTTTTAGGATTATTCTCTCGTCCTAAGGAAGGAAGCTTTTATCACCTTACTCCAAGCTTGGAGCTTTATATTTCTTTGTTCTTCTTTCATAAGTATTTCTCTCTTGTCCTGGGTAGGGAAGTTTTATTTTTCACCCTATTTCAGGTCTTGAGCTTGATTTTTGTGATTTTTTAATTTTCTTTCTCTTGTTTACTTTAGGGGCCACTCTCTCGTCCTGGGGAGGGAAGTTCTTACCCTACTCTAGGTCTTGAGCTTTTAATTTGCTTGAATGTTTCCCTTTTATTTCCTGATTTTATGAACAGAGACACCAATAAAAGGGGCAGAAGGAGACCCCGAAAAAGAAAAGGGCTTGATCTAGGTAGAAAAACTTACATCCAGGAGATCATTTCAAAGGGTCGAGTCTGGAGCATTGTTACGAGCTATTGTTAGTGTAAGATATCATACAATATTTGGAGGACAATTAGTTTCACAACCAGAACCTCCCCCAATAGCAAAAGTGAAATTCAGGGAAGAAGAAGTAGCAAGTAGAGGATATGAGGAACTGCATATTGCAAGTTTAGAGGAAGAAGATTTGAGGGAATTATTTGCACCATTTGATCAAGGGAGTGTTGCTAAAAAACTTCAATCACCTGTTATAGAATAGCCAGAGCCAGAACCTATTGATTCCAAGTGCGTATTGGCAGATATTCATGGCTCCTGCAACTTCTTCGATGGAATTTCCAATTCGAGATATCAGAGGTGATGTGCCTATGAAGCCTATTCCTTTGACAACACTACCTGGATTTGATGATCTTTCTTCCGAGGATTTGGAAATGTTCCTTTTTGAACTCGACGTTGTTTGGCAGGGGTATGATTATATTTATGATGCTTGGAAATTGAAGATATTCCCTGTTACTTTGAAGGGCACACCTTTGAGATGGTTTATGGGTTTAAGGGGAAAATCTACTGCTACACGGGATGATATGAAGACGATTTTCCTCGAGAAATATCAGGACTACTACAAATCCTGATATGTGAAGGAAGAAATCTTTAAGATTATGCAGAAACAAGATGAGAATATGGAAGATTTGGTGGAATTTTTTCAATATAGTTTGCAGAGATCAGGCCATAGTGACCTGGATAAGAATATCTTGAAGATCATATTTCTCACAGCATTTGGGGAGGAATCTTCAGAGCTATTGAACGTAGTAGGGAAAGGAGATATATCAAAGGAAGAATTTGATACCATCTAGAAATTATGCATCAAGTGTTCACGAGGGGCTACAAGACAGAGTCAGGGAATCCAAACTCTAAAAACATCCAGGGGTGGAGTCACAAACGCTGAAATTGGGAATCTGCTGGACAACCCGAGAACCAATATCTTGAGCACATAATCATCAGAGCTAGACGTATTATAGGAAAAACAAAAGTAGATGGAACCAAAGAAGGTTATGTCTATTTTCTGCCCTCAATGCAAGAAGAAGAATCCATTGAAAGAATGTCCATTAAATTCTGTGGAGACTTGTGCGATATGTGAACAAAGTCATTCCACTAGCACTTGTCCATCTCTTCCTCAATTGAAGGAAGTCTTTCAGGGAACAAATGAAGAAGCATATCAACTTTATTTTATGGGATCAAGGAAACCATGGTAACCACGACCGTCGAATATGAATCAAGGTATGCCTCAAGACCCATCTCAGTATTTTAATAATATGAATTTTGGTTAGTAGTCTGTACCTTTTTCACCTTCTTGGCTGCAGGTTACCAATATCCAATGCCATGGAAACCATGGTACCCTCAATCTAGTCCAAATTCTTCATGGTCCCAGAATTGGCGTGGGCCTCCTCCTCCTCCCTTGGGACAAATCTCCCAACTTATACCATAGCAACAACTACAACTGCCTGCTAATGCGCTCACTAATAATCCTCCTCTTCATCCTCAACTGCATTTCTAATCAAATCCAAACCCAAATAATAGAGGGGATCAAAAAATTGAGACACTCAACCTTCTTGCATATAGTATTTCCACCATGGAATGTAACGAATTAAATCATTGACTTGGTGGGGTGGTCAATACTCGGGCTTCATCAATAATTGTTGAGCATACCGATGATGAAGTCTTAGAACCAAAACATAGAACAATAGGGGATGAGCCAGCACATATTCCTATAAAGCAACAAATGCCTTCACAAACTATTTTTACTAGAGGATGTTAGACTAGTCCACCTTATCTGGAAAGATTATCTTTGAGCAAACAAATTCCTCATCCTGAATTTAACTTTTAGGGGAATTGTAGAATTTATTCGTTAAAATAACGTTACTTCAAGCTATGAAGGATGTACCGATTTATGCTAAGACAATTAAAGAATAATTTTCTAAGAAACTTGGCAAAAAACCAAATGACCCACTTACTATTCATGTCATGGGTAATTTATCAGATATAATGCTCGGGAAATCTATACCTGTCAAATACGGGGATCCTAGGAACCCGATACCGATAGTACATATTAATGGGGAGGATATCCCAAATGTATTGGTACATTTGGTGGCAATGATTAATGTTATAACCTCTAAAATGGTGATTACCTTGGGTCTGTGGAATATTAAACCAACTCCCACCATCCTAGAATTGGCAAATTGGTCTACTATAAGACCAGTAGGGAAGCTAGAAGATATCATTATTTCGGTAGACTCATGGAAGTACCGCGTTGAGCTTTTGGTTTTACATACCCAATCCCTAGCTGGTGGACATCCTTTGGTTTTAGGAAGACCTTGGATTGCAACCGCAGATGCTTACATTGGGTGTCGGTCTGCAAACATGGTAATATCCAATGGGGAAGTTACAAAGAATGTTATCCTTTACCCACCTGCAGAACCAAGTTCATAAAATAAACCTGCATTTACCTTGATATAAAAGTCTCTACATACCAAAGAGCCTGAACCTAAGAATGAAGAAGTTAGACCCATCCTTACCATCAGTGACACTCTTTGTTTTAAGGATGAAACGGAGAAAGATTCCATTAGCACCTTTCTCAGCAGTCCTGACTCCATTTCTGAATCAACCCGTTAACTGTTAGAAACTGCCATGAGTTGCATTGTTTAGGAAGATATTGAACCAGAAATAAAAGTATAAAAAATTCCTGAAATTGTACCTCGTAATAGTGTTCCTGTAGAAATTGAACGAGGGGAAACATTGAATATTAATCCTGACCTTTCACACTCCCAATCTAAACAATTGTTGAAAGTCCTTCGGGAGCATAAAGAAGCCTTTGCTTGGGAGTATACAAATATGAAAGGAATCCCTGCTGATTTATGTACCCATCATATATACATTAAAAAGGAATGTCAACCTATTAGGTAGCCACAAAGAAGAATGAATCCTTCCTTAAAAAACATTGTCAAAGATGAATTACAGAAGCTATTAGATGTTGGTTTTATTTATCCAATATTGGACAATCAATGGGATTCCCTGTTGGTCATTGTTCCTAAGAAGAATGGAAAGTGGAGGATTTGTGTTGATTACATGGAACTAAACAAAGAAACTCATAAAGATCATTTTCCCTTACCCTTTATTGACCAAGTTCTTGATACATTAGCCAGGAAGTAGTTTTTCTCCTTTCTAGATGGGTTTAGCAAATACAATTAGATACAAATAGCTCCTGAGGACCAAGAAAAAAATACCTTCACGTGCCCTTGGGGAACCTTTGCCTACAGAGTCCTTCCATATGGCCTTGGTAACGCACCTTCTACCTTTCAAAGGGAAACATTAGGAATTTTCTTTGATTTAGTTAATGATAGGGTTGAGATTTAGATGGACGACTTCACCCCATATGGGGATTCCTTTACTGAAGCTTTGAAAAACTTTGAGAAAGTACTTGAAAGATACAAGAAAACACATGTTTCTCTTAGTATAGTAAAATGTCATATGATGATGAAAGAAGGAATAGTGTTGGGACACTTTCTTTTAGTTGCAGGAATTCGGGTTGATCCTGTGAAGGTAGAGGTAATATTAAAATTTCCTACACCTAAGACACCAACACAGGTACACATATTTATTGGTTATGGTGGCTATTATAGGTGTTTCATAGATTTTTTTTATAAAATAGCATTCCCACATTTTCAATTGCTACCTAGGAGTGCAAAATTTGTGTGGGCGGGTGAATGTCAAGCAGCTTTTGTAGAAATAAAAGAACTAGTTTGCAAGGTTCTGATGTTACGCAGTCCTGACTTGAAGAGCTCGTTTCAAATCTTCTTATAGCTCCAAATCTCACTATTATGGTTTGTGATGCTGCACTCATGGCCTAGGGCAACCCCTCCTTCCAGACCTGGTCCAAAATCTAAAAAACAGTGTTTTATTCCCTGT
>APFE031228141.1:0-14756 GCA_000404065.3 Pinus taeda
AAGGAAATGGAAGAGATTTGTTGACGCTTTGCGAGTGAAACATTGCCTAGGGAGACATCACGTCGACACTCAATGTTGATGTCTAAATCCCGAAGTTGAAAAGGTGGTTTTGGTTATTGAGCTCTGTTTTGGATACACACCTATATGTTTAGGTTGGTGGTTAGCAAGTAAGCCTCATGGCACCTAGGGGGGATGAAAGCTCGAGTCCACCTTAGTACCACCTGGATAGATTTCCTTGGTTAGGGATGTAGTCCATGGTATTTTCGTGCCTAAATTGTTGAGTGATTGGTTGGATAGATTTCCCTGGTTAAGAATCTATTCCATGGCATTGTGGTGCCTAAAAGTTCTTCATGTTTTCATATAGTTTCAGATCTTCCATTGTATGTGTACATTATGAATACGTCCTTAGTTAAGAGGGAGTGTAATAAAATGTAACTATATTCATTCTTCAATAATGTACTTGAGTCATTATGTAATGTACTTGTCAAAAGGATAAAGAAAATCATTTTTATTATTGTAACAATGACTTATTAAAGCATGGGTTTCATGCTTTGGTCATCATTATATTATTCAAAGTCCCCATTGTGGACTCCTAGTATTAATATTGAGTTTATAGAGTCATTGTACATTAAAAGAGACCCTTCTTGGGATTTCGAACCATGTAAAAAGGTTTTGTATCAAGTCAAATATGAATTATGTACCCTCCATGTCATGTCAGCCTAAGAGAGATCAAGTTGGACTAAGGACCCTCATTCAACCCATAAGAAGCCTATATATACAAGGACGTCGAAGTCATTTGAAGCATTCACTCTCAAGAAAGTTTGATATCTCAAGAAGAGCTGGAGAAGTGCAAAGTCCATTGCTGGGAGGTCGAAAGAAGTGCGAGTTTGGGGAAGTATATAGAGAGGAAGAAAATCAAGATTTTGATCCCTGTCTCTTTCTGTTTCAAGGTCTGGGTTGGGAGATCGAAGTCTCCTAAGATTTCGTTGTTGTCAAAAGCTGTTGCATAATCAAAGTTGCTGGAAGGAGTTGAAGATCTGGGAGGTTGGCACGGTGTGGAGGGTAAGTCTTTCTTGGTATAGGGTAAAGAGTCTCAAATAATACTCTTGAAAGGAAGAATTATCTTGACTGGGTTTTCCCCTCGAGGGGTGTTTTTCCCTAGCATGTGCATCTATCTTGCGTCTCTTGTTTTGTGATCTTTATACACACATAATATAGTAATTTCTTTATGAAATATAATATAATAAAGAAGTAAAAGAAGGCAACACACTCACAAGTAATTATTAAGAAAGGAAAATCAAACCCTAATATAATATCTTTGATTTTCCAACAATAACCACCATGATTCACTTGAATCTTCCCTTTCCCTTTCATTGAGGGTATGGTACTTGTAAATGTGGGTTAGTCCATGTACACGCTTTTGGAAAAAAAGAATGGAATCAAGTGAAATTATTAAGTGCTTAGAAAATTCATGCAAAATTCCTTTGGTGCAACTATGAAATGCTTGGAAAATTCATGAAAAGGTGCTCTAATGAAAGAGGCTTGAAAAAGTGATGTAAAACTCCTTTGGTGTTATTATTGAGGGATATATTCAGCTCTTAAGTGGATAAGGAAAGTAATGGGAAAGTCATTTAAAAAGGTAATAGATATGGAGTGATGTCAACTCTTAAGCCAATTCAAAAAAAGAAAATCTCATGCAAATAGACCATTTGTGGTATATGACAGAAGTAAGGATAGTTCACATAGCCACTATAAGGTATTTATTAATAATATTTGGATCAAAGGATGGATCCTTCCTTGAATGTATTCTAGCACATCATTGTTGTCTACTATGATTTCCAATTTTACTTTCCATGCAACAAAATTTGATGCCTCACCCAACTTTTCATGCTCCTTGAAGCTAGAGGATGACATCTTGACCTTGAATAGGAAATATACTTTATAAAGTAGAAGGATTCAAAGATTGTCTTCTTTTGGGCTTGTCCTTCACCTCAACTTTGATACCATGATATATTTTTTTTTATTGTTCTGTGTTGTATCAATTACGTTAGCCCAATTTATCTTTTCATTAACAATGCATCCAATTATTAGTAGTATAATCAATCATAAATGTAATTGAATAAAGAACAATATATGCATTGACAAAGAAGACAACGTCACAACCATAAGAGATGACAGATTTGTCCAAGACTAGGGAAAAACCTCACTAGGGGTAAACCCTTTCAAATCTTCTTCTTTAGTAGATTGCCATAAAAACATTTCAGCAGAGAGTACAATTGGCCCAATACATGTAATTGTAGCAGATAATAACAATAAGATCTATAGATCTATGTAACAATAGATAGAAACCTAGATCTACTAGATCACTGAAGTCAACTGAATCCAAGATTTCAAGTCTTAGATCTAAACTCTGGTTACCTTCATCATGAATGATTGTGTGTGAATGAAATTCCTTGGTCACTCTCTCTATCACTATATGTGATCGACTATGATTGTAGGGTCGCTCTCAGGAAGTCTTGATGTGAGTGACTGTGAAATTGAAAAACTAAAACCCAAAGTTTCTCCCTTACCATTGCTATGTGAGTGACTGGGATGGTAAGGTCGCTCCCTTATTTATGTTGTGCGAGTGACTGAGATGGCAGGTTTGCTCCCAAAGCTACCCTGTGTGAGCGATTGGGGACCAGAACCTTCCAATCTCCCTCTAAACCAAGAGTCACTCTCATTGAACTATCTCTAAGTGAACAGAGAGCCAGATTCGCTCTCTTGCCTACTCTATGCCTACGACTAAGGATGAAAAACTTTTGTTCTATGGCAATGAACGAGATATATAAAACCCAAACTCAGACCGAACTTTTCGCTAGTGATTTCGGACCCTGTGAGAACTACTTACGATGTACCTGTGTGAGCCAAGATAAAATAGAAGACGATAAGAGAGCTTGATGTGTTGAAATGAACTTGAGGTTGCTTCCTTTTATAGGCTTTCCTGAGGGTTAACTTGGTGTTAAGATTGACCCAAGAAGTTACCCCTGTGGTTATGGCCAACCCATTCCATAATGTATGTATGAATAAAAAAATTCAAAACTTAACTTTTGTTTAATAAAATTAGGTGACCTTTAGGTTCATTTTGGTCCTCTCAAAAGGAGGAATTTAATGCAAGCATCAACTTGGTCATCTGAGTTGTCTAATGTGGAATTTGACCCTAGTTGCAAAAATTAACATTCCAAGCATGAATGAGGGACTCCAACCAAAAGAACTAACTATGGCATACCGAGGCTAAACCACCTCACCCTCATCAATAGAAACCAGGCTTTACCGTAATCCATCCCATGTCACTAAGCCAACACAATGAAAACATCATAACAGCTTTTACCAGATCTCCACTTAATCACTAGGCCAAACAAGCATGGATGCCACTAGATTTCTCCACCTACATAGTGAATAATTTTCCTATCTCCTAGTCTCTCAGGCTTTACCACAATCTAAAGCCAGCTCACTAGGCCCTAAACCAAGACCCAATCTCTAGGATTTACTGCATAGCCCAACCTAGGATTACTAGGCCCAACATAGAGAAAACCATCTCTAGGATTTTTGTATTCCTGCCATTCGTCGACAAGAATGCCTAGCCCATCTAAGGAAACACAAAATCTGGCTTTAACTCAACCCACAATCTAGTTCAGGGGTTACTAGGCCATGTTTCTATCATTTCGAAGATCCACCTCAGTCAGCTTCGAATCCATTCAACAATCTAGCTCAACCAAAACATGAGAACCCCATCACACCATGGCTCTCTAGAAATGGCATGGCTAGGCTGAAAACACTGTTACACCAAGAAAAACCCATGCCATGACAGACAAAATCCACATGTAATACCATGCATGCCAAATCTAACAAGGAAAATACACATGCAAATCAATAATTACAATGAATCCTACTGTAGCTACTCGATCATGCCTCTCCCTGCTTGATCTTTGCTTCCTCTTGCCTTCTTTTCCTTTCTTGATCCCATGCATAACCATAGAAAAAGATTGAGCCAAGAGCTTACATTGACTAAGAGCTTGCCAATTGATCCTCATAAGACTTTTTATTAATGAGGCCTCTAATTTCTTCATTTTCCATTATTTTCCTTCATTTTTCTCCTCACATGCAACCTGTGACCTTTCACCATACTTTTCTCCTAATTTCCTTTATTTTCATAAATAAATATGCCAAAAATTCCACTTTTCCTTTCCAAATCCTTAGCCATTGCCTTTGCCACTTTCCTTAGCCATAATAAACCAAATGAACACCCCCTAGGATGCCTTGCCCAACATTTAGCTTGGAATACATGTCCCATCACCGTGGCCTTATATATGGAATTTTCACCAGGGTTGTTACAAATAATGTACTTGAGTCATTAGGTAATGTACTTGTCAAAAAAATAAAGAAAATAAGTTTTATTATTGCAACAATGACTTATTAAAGCATGGGTTTCATGTTTAGGTCATCATTATATTAGTCAGAGTCCCCATTGTGGACTCCTATGATAAATATTGAGTTTATAGAATCATTTTACATTCAAAGAGGCCATTCTTGGGCTTTTGAATCATGTAAAAAGGTTTTGTATCAAGTCAAATATGAATTATGTACCCTCCACATCATGTCAGACTAATAGAGATGAAGTCGGCCTAAGGACCCTCATTCAACCCACAAGAATCCTATATATACAAGGAGGTCAAAGTCATTTGAAGCATTCACTATCAAGCAAGTTTGATACATTAAGAAGAGCTAGAGAAGTGTAAAGTCTGTTTCCAGGAGGTCGAAAGAAGTGCGATTTTGGGGAAGTCTATAGAGAGGAAGAAAATAGAGATTTTGGTGTCTCTTTCTCTATTTGTTTCATGGTCTGGGTTGGGATATCTAAGTCTCCTAAGATTTTATTATTTTCGGAAGCTACATGTTCCTAGAAGTTTTTTCCTAGTTGAAATTGCTGGAAGGGGTCGAAGATCTCGGAGGCTGACATTGTGTGGAGGGAAAGTCTAGTCTTGGTCTCAGGTAAAGAGTCTCAAATAACACTACTGAAAGGAATAATTATCTTGACTAGGTTTTCCCCTCGAGGGTTTTTCCCTCGCATGTGCCAATATCTTGTGTCTCTTGTTTTGTGATCTTTATACAAACATAATGTGGTAATTTCTTAATGAAAGATAAGATAGTAAATAAGTAAAAGAAGCCAACACAGTCAAAAGTACTTATCAAGAAAGGAGAATCAAACCCTAATATAATATATTTAATTTTCCAACATGGAATTAAAGCTAAGCTCAAGAGAAGTCGAATATCACTTTGTTCACATGGATTCTCCCTCTATTGTGAACTACATAAGATTGGGTTACAAAAATGATGGAAGTTGGATCAAGAAGGCCATCTTCTACTTGTTCAATAAGATCAAAAGTCAAGACTCTTGGCTGTTGTTACAGGTTATATTACTGGTTACGATGCATGGATCATTGATAGTGGAGCATCGAGACACATGAAATGTGAAAGAAAGAAAATTCATACACTATCAAATGATCCATCCTCTCATGCAATGGAATTGGGGGACAACAAAATTTGTGTTGTTATAGGCCTTGGATCAACATAATTGAAGCTAAATAATGGATCGAAGCTGCATCTCAACAGAATTATCTATGTTCCAGGTTTGAAAAAGAACTTACTTTCTATTTCTTGTTTAGAAGATAAAGGGGAAAGGATTCCTTTTGTCGATGGAAAATTATTGGTTTGAGGAAAAGACTATAGCATTGATAAAGCTAGGGTTATTGGAGTTTGTGAAGGAAGTCTTTACCGAGTCATTACACCATCTCGTCAAGCTTTGATTGATATGGGAATAAGTCCCATTGAGCTATGGCTTCATAGGTATGGTCATCTTCATTACAAGGTCATTCGTACTCTTAGTCAACTGGTTCATGGTATTCCTAATATGATGTTAGATCATGAAGGTGTGTGCAAGGGATTCTCTTTGGGGAAACATATTAGAATCCATTTCATAATAGTGAAACTAGGTCTAAATAAATATTAGACCTCATCCATTTCGACGTGTGTGGGACCATGTCTGACAAATCAATTGGAGGTCATATTTACTATGTAACATTCATTGATGATCATTCAAGGAAGACATGGGTCTACCTACTCAAAACTAAAGATGAAGTATTTTCGAAGTTCAAGGAGTTCAAGGGTGAAGTGGAAACCCTAACCGAAAGAAATATAAAGACTCTGAGGTCTAAAAAATGGTGGGCAATACACTTCTAAAGAGTTGATTGAATATTGTAAGGATGCAAGAATTAAGGGGGAGCTCATTGTTCCCTACTATCCTGACCAAAATGAATTGGTCGAAAGGAAGAATAAGTCAATTGAAGAAGGCATTTGAACTATGCTCCTTGATCAAGATCTACCAAAATTCTTATGGGGTGAAGCAGTGATGACTGTCATGTACATTCCAAATAGAAGTCCTCGTAAGATTCTTCATAATACTACAACTGAACAAGTATTCACAGGGAAGATTTCGAGTGTGGATCATCTCTGAATCTTTGGAAGTCCAGCATATATCTATGTTCTAAAATACAAGCTAAATAATTTGGACTCAACAAGTATCAAGGGAATATTTGTTGGTTATAGTCTTTACTCAAAAGCATATAGAATTTACATAAAGGAAGGAAGACACATTGAAGTAAGAAGGGATGTCATATTTGATGAAAATCAAGCTTACAAGAAATTAAAGGATATTCTTATTGATTCTAATGATGAAGAAGAACGACCAAGCAAGGCTATTCAATCGATGGTTGTCCCAATCACAAGGAAGAGGCCAAATTGGTTGAAATCTACATTAGAAGATGCTGAAGCACATGAAGCTGCAAAAGGGTCCTCTAAGGAAAGTAAAAAACTTAAGAGATATTATGGCTATGCTTCATATATGACAAAGTTAATTGAAGCCGAACCATATGCATTCAAGGAAACTAAGCATGAAGTGGTTTGAAGGAAATCTATGATGGAATAATACCAATCCATCATGAAGAATGGCATTTGGGAGATCATTCCTAGACCTAGTGACAAATCGTTTGTCACATCAAAGTGGATCTTTAATATCAAACATGTTGTTGATGGAATTATATACAAGTCCAAAGCAAGGTTCATGATAAGGGTTTCTCTCAAAAGGAAGGTATTGACTATGAAGAAAACTTTTCACCTACAACAAGGTATACTACCATTAGATGATTGGTTTCACTGGCTGCGACAATGGGTTGGAATATGCATGAGAGGGATGTTAAGACCACACTTATAAATGGGGCCAATGATGAGGAAGTGTACATCGAGAAACCTAAGGGATTTGAAGTAAATAGCAAGGACTCTCATGTTTGCAGACTCAAGAAGGCCCTATATGTTTTGAAGCAAGAACTGAGTGCATGGTATGCAAGAATGGATGCATATCTACATAGTATTGGGTTCATCAAGAGTTTTGTTGATTTGAATCTATACATCAAGATCGTGAATAATGAGCCCATCATTATTCTACTATATGAGGATGATCTATTCATAACAGGTGTAGAGCAATGAAGTCAAGAGTGCAAGAAGATGTTGGCAACTAAATTTGAAATGAAGGATCTAGGACTGATGCACTATTACCTAGGTTTAGAGGTATGGCAAAAACCTGGGGAGATATATTTGAGGCAAGGAAAGTACATCATCAAGTTATTGAAGAAATTTGTGATGATGGATTCCAAGTTGATGACTACTCCTATGATTACCAAACTCAAGAAGTTTAGGACCTCTAACTCTATTCTCGTGGATCCTACCCCATATCATCAGTTGCTGGGTTCCCTGATGTATCTAGAGAGTACTAGGCGATATATATGTTTTGCAGTAAACATTCTTAGTCATTTTCAGTTGCAACGTCATCATGATCACTGGATAACTACCAAACATATATTGAGGTATCTTTGTGGCTCTATACATCGCTGCCTAAAGTATGATAGTAAGGAAGTCAAGCTAATTGGCTTCACAAACTCTAATTGGGGTGGTAGTGAGACAGATGGAAGGAGAAATACTGGAGGATGCTTTAGTATGGGGGATGTTATGTTATCATGGATAAGCAGGAAGCAAGATCTCATTGCATTGAGTAGTGTCGAGAGTGAATATGTGGCTTCATGTGAAGTAGGAAAAAAGGTTGTTTGGTTACGGAAGCTTCTGACATATTTGTTCAATAAATATCTTGGTCCTACTGTGATTAATTGTGACAATTAAAGTTGTATCAAGATGTCTAGAGATCACACGTTTCATTCGACGATGAAACATATAATAATAAGTTCCACTTTATTTGGAACTTGGTGTAGGATGGGATTGTGAAGTTAGAGTATGTCTCGATAGATGAACAGGTAGTAGACATACTAACAAAGGCTCTTCCTAATAAGAAGTTTGAATATCTAAGGAACTCGTTGGGTTTGGTAGATATGGGTGATTGTATTGATGATAAGGAAATGGAAGAGATTTGTTGATGCTTTGTGAATGAAGCATTGCCCAGGAAGACATCATGTCGACACTCAGTTTTGATGTCGAAATCCCAAAGTTGAAAAGGTGGTGTTGGTTATTGAGCTCTGTTTTGGATACACACATGTATGTTTGGGTTGGTGGTTAGCAAGTAAGCTTGATGGCACCTAGAGGGGATGAAAGCTCGAGTCCACCTTAGTCCCACCTGGATATATTTCCTTGGTTAGGGATCTAGTCCATGGTATTGTCGTGCCTAAATTTTTGAGTGATTGGTTAGATAGATTGCCCTAGCTAAGAATATATTCCATGGCATTGTGGTGCCTAAAAGTTCTTCATGTTCTCATATAGTTTCAGATCTTCCATTGTATGTGTACATTATGAATACCT
Source organism: Pinus taeda (assembly GCA_000404065.3). Taxonomy (NCBI): domain Eukaryota; kingdom Viridiplantae; phylum Streptophyta; class Pinopsida; order Pinales; family Pinaceae; genus Pinus; species Pinus taeda. The sequence goes on from APFE031228141.1 coordinate 8,896, forward strand.
CCTTAGTTAAGAGGGAGTGTTAGAAAATGTAACTATATTTGGTCTTCAATAATGTACTTGAGTCATTATGTAATGTACTTTTCAAAAGAACAAAGAAAATCATTTTTATTATTGTAACAATGAATTATTAAAGCATGGGTTTCATGATTTGGTCATCATTATATTATTCAAAGTCCCTATTGTGGACTCCTAGTATTAATATTGAGTTTATAGAGTCATTGTACATTAAAAGAGACCCTTCTTGGGATTTCGAACCATGTAAAAAGGTTTTGTATCAAGTCAAATATGAATTATGTACCCTCCACGTCATGTCAGCCTAAGAGAGATCAAGTTGGACTAAGGAGCCTCATTCGACCCATAAGAATCCTATATATACAAGGAGGTCGAAGTGATTTGAAGCATTCACTCTCAAGCAAGTTTGATATCTCAAGAAGAGCTGGAGACTTGTGCGAAGTTCGTTGCCGGGAGGTTGAAAGAAGTGCGAGTTTGGGGAAGTCTATAGAGAGGAAGAAAATCAAGATTTTGGTCCCTGTCTCTCTATGTTTCAAGGTCTGGGTTGGGAGATCGAAGTCTCCTAAGATTTCGTTGTTGTCAGAAGCCGTTGCATAGTCGAAGTTGCTGGAAGGAGTTGAAGATTTGGGAGGTTGGCACGGTGTGGAGGGTAAGTCTATCTTGGTCTAGGGTAAAGAGTCTCAAATAATACTCTTGAAAGGAAGAATTATCTTGACTGGGTTTTCCCCTTGAGGGGTTTTTTTCCCTAGCATGTGCATATATCTTGTGTCTCTTGTTTTGTTATCTTTATACACACAGTAATTTCTTTATGAAAGATAAGATAATAAAGAAGTAAAAGAAGGCAACAACACTCACAAGTAATTATTAAGAAAGGAAAATGAAACCCTAATATAATATCTTTGATTTTCCAACAATAACCACCTTGATTCACTTAAATATTCCCTTTCCCTTGCATTGAGGGTATGGTACTTGTAAATGTGGGTTAGTCCATGTACACGTTTTTGGTAAAAAAGAATGGAATCAAGTGAAATTATTAAGGGCTTAGAAAATTCATGCAAAATTCATTTGGTGCAACTATGAAAGGCTTGGAAAATTCATGAAAAAGTGCTCTAATAAAAGTATTAAAGGCTTGCAAAAGTCATGTAAAACTCCTTTGGTGTTACTATTGAGGGATATAGTCAGCTCTTAAGTGGATAAGGAAAGTAATGGGAAAGTCATTTAAAAAGGTAATAGATATGGAGTGATGTCAACTCTTAAGCTAATTCAAAAAAAAAATTCTCATGCAAATAACCATTTGTGGTATATGGCAGAAGTAAGGATAGTTCACATAGCTACTATAAGGTATTTCTTAATAATATTTGGATCAAAGGATGGATTTGATGGATACATTTACAGAAAAATGGAAATACATGCATACATTTTCAACTCTGAGCAATGATATACATTTAAAGGTTTGGTTTCTCATTTTAAAAGTTATGTTTAGGTATAAATGTTTATTGCAATAAAATTGGAAATGTCCAACCTTTGTCCATTTTAGGTGCTTGATTTACTCATGAAGTGAACAAATGTGGATGAAATTGTTGCATATATGTTCTTTTTTCGTGGATTCATAGTTGAATTATGTATTGTGTCCTCAAGTTTCATGATCTTTCTATCCTTTTTAGACCATTTACTATATCAAGTAGTCTTGAAGAAACAAAGTCTATAATAATGGTAACAAAGGTGTTAATAATCCCATATAGATTTAGTTCAAATAAATTCATGGGAGTTGTTGATATCCATATTTGCATTAGAATTGTTAGGTTGTTTGTTAATAAAGAACATCCTTACAAGTTCTTTACATGAAACATTACTTATGACACTATTTACCCCCTTGAGGTTCCTAAATTAGTAATTTGTTTCTTCATTTAAATTTTTATTGGTAATAACTCCATAGATGAAAATGATATTTAGTTTTTTAGCTATAACAATCGTAGTGGTTTACGTTTTCCTTAAATTTATACATATTTTTTTATGTTTGGTAAGATTCTTATTAATGGCCAATTTCTAGGTCATCCAATTAACAATGTAGCCAATAATAACATTATCATCAATGGCTTCAATAACTTTCCCAATCCTTTCCTTCTCTTTGGTTTTTAAGGCTGCTTAGAGATTCTCTTAAAATGTGTGTTTCTAGTTTGTACTTGAGGTTAACAATGCATTTCTGTATTGAAGTAGCGATGGAATTGAAGGAGCAAATCCATGTAAAGATGGTATGGCAAGGACCAACTACCTAATCTCGTCTTGAAATATTTTCACAAATATTTTATGGATGAGGGCTCATATTGAGTGTTATTACTACTTTCTTGTAAAGTAATTCTATAAATTAGTTGGAGATTTTTTCAATATAATATTGTAGCTCACCCCTTAATTATATTTCCACCCCCACCTCTTACATTCAATACATAATCTTAAGACTAGTACAAAACCAATCACCCAAAAAGGGCTTCAACTATATTTTACACTTTGACTAGCCATCTACATTTCATGGTTTGTATTTCCATTTTATGAGTTTGTCACAACATATAAGTTTATCGCAAGAGAAAACGAAATGGCTAGCTTTTGTTTATTTGAGGTTACACTAGCTTTACTCGTATATTGAACAATTCTAAAATGGATCATGAAAAACATGTTCATATTTTTGTGGGTTCATAGCTAAATTCCTAGAGCATGGAACACTACTTGTGGAAGTATTTACTCCCTTGGAGAGTTGAAAATGGTAATTTCTTGCTGCATTTAATGTTTTAATTGTTGCTTCATTTAATACTTTGTTGGAAATGATGTCATACAAAAATGGTGTTTAATTTTGTAGCTATAAAAATGGAAGGATACTTCATTTCCTTGTTATATATATATATATATGGTAGGGATTATTATCAGTGACTAATTTCTAAGGCTTGGAATTGAAAGTATAACAAATGATAACGTTATTGTCAATGTTTTTAACAACTTCCATGACCCTTTCCTTCTCTCGTGGTTGTTAAATGCTATTATCATGTTACCAAAATGTATTGTACATTATTTTCTAGGTCTATGTTGACATTCTCTTAATATTCTTGCTTTATGTTTGTACTTGATGATTTTAATGCATTTCTCTATTTGGATGGTAATGCTAGAACCCAATATCCCAATCAAATCTTGAAGAGATTACACATATAAAATTCAAATGAAGGGCCAAATTGGCATTTATTACTACTTTCCTTCATTGTGATTCTATAAAGTAATGAGAATATTTCCCAATATAAAGATTGTAAGTCATACCATGATTCCAATTTCACCCTCACCCCATGTACGAAAATACAAAGTCCTTATAGAAGACAAGTACAAGAACTCGAAGAAGTCTTTAACATGATCTATATTTATTTTTATTTTAAATTTCATTACTATCTAATGGGGTTATGTTATTTGTGTTTCAAAAATATTTTTCTCTGGTGCTTTTTGGTTTTTTCTATAATTTTCATTTCCTTCTATAAAGACTTGACATTGGCCTAATTATTAACATGCCTGATGGGGTTCTCATAAATGGTCATGCTTTAATTGGAACATTGTTTATTGTATATTATCTACCTAATTGTTGGATCCTTGAAAGGAGATATGTTTCATCAAATTTGCAATGAAAACATGTAATTTTCACTCAATTTGGATCAAAATACTAACCACTAAAATTTACTATTTCATAGGAAAGGAATATGTGTTTATATAGATCCAATGTGGGTTTGGCAAGGTCTCTAACCTTCAATTTTTAAGGGCATAAAATAAAGGTAGAGGAAGTGGAAGGGTCTCATAGAATTCAAAATATATAGGAATATTTAGACATTAGTATGTCTCAATCCTCCTTTTCAATAGTCACTGCAAACTAGTTTCCTTGGCACCATTACCTAGTTGCATCTACACAGTACACCACTCCTATACTAATCAATACTTCTTTTATATGCTATATAAATTAATAAATGTGTGTATCTACTCCACCTCTTCCTTCCTTAGCTAGAATCAATAATTGCTAATCTCAAAAGTCAGTGATGAACCTTTTTTTGCATAATGTGGTTTTGTTCATGGAACATTGGATGTATTTTTGTTTTATTTGAAAGTTATTAAAGTTTTTTATTATGTTGATAGACTCTCTATTTTGGAATAGGGCTTCTAGAATGTTAATTTAACTATCAATAATTATTAGATGGATGTTAGACCTCCACATAATATCCATGGAATAATTTTAGTGCTAGCCATTAATAGAGCGTTGAAGTTTATTCAAAGGTAGTTATGTCATTCCAAAGATAGTTATCTTTTTTTGCTTTTTAATAAAAAAAAAACCGCCATATTCACAAATGTCCATTTAATTTTTATTTATGACATTAAACTCAATCGGTTTTTAATTATTTTACTATGTTTTTTGTTTTTTTTATATATATATTCAATATAATTAATAATTTTTTATAACTAATAATTAAATAAACTCATAATTTACCTTTCTAATGATTTCTTTTAGCCTGATAATTTAATTTATATGACATAGTTACGTTGGTTGATAGTTTGTACTTATACTTTTAAATCATTAAATTTGTAGAGAAATAGCGTTGCAAATGTGCATTGCTCTCTTTCGCATAAACCAAGAAAAAAGAAAATGAAAAATTAAGCCGGTGATAATTAGAAAAAAAAACACAAATTAGTTTTGTTAGAGTGGAATCTGATATACCTTACTTATATGGCCAACATAAAGATGACCATTATTGTATACCTTATAACGGCCATCATTGAAGCCCCTATTGATTGATTATTTTTTATCCAAAATTTAGGTATTCGTTTCAATGTAATCATTTTTATTCTCTCTTACTGCTCCAGTAGTTGGACATTGGCATTGGTTTTATGCAAGATAAACATAGGAGTTTATATATAACTAGATATTTACTGATGGGCATTGATTTATGATATAACTAGATATATTTAGTAATTGAGAAATATTGCATTTGCAAATTGAAAATATGAATATGCTTTAAACTTTAAAGTGAGTTGTCAATTTTATTGAATATTTTAGTTATATTAAAATTTATAAACATTAATAAATTTCCTGAGTTTTATTATTGCTTTGAGTGGGGTTAGTAATTAAAAAATTTCCTGAGTTTTAGTATTGCTTTGAGTGGGGTTAGTAATTGATTCTTTATAATGTGAGTGTGATAATTATTCCAATATTATTTCTCAAAAGTAAGTTGGAAAATCAAGTCTGGCGAAAGCTTTAATAACATATTAAGGTTTTTGTTTCACAAAAATCCATATATATTAATAAGCTTCCAAACTCTTATCGTTCTCTAGAATGTAGGTTAATCTCATGTTCTCAAGAGAAAGGTCAGTGAACTTGATTCTTCATAAGAAAAGTATGACCATTACTCCAACAAATTGATTTTATAAATAATTTTATCTTATTTTAATGTGGTTAGTTAGTTTTTTATAAATTATATATTATGATTTTTTTAATATATTATAATGATAAAGTTAATATATTATATATATATATATATATATAATATAATATAATATATAATAGTATATATAACTTTCTTTTAATAATATAGCGTAAAGTGGATCTATTTTTTTAATATAACTGAGATTTTGGTTTTATTGTTTAATATAAATTTTGGTTTTCGTGTATGGGCAATTTGTATTTTATTTTTCAATTTTTAAATGGTAATTAGTGTTTTAAAAAATATTTGAAAATATAGTGTACAAGAAATTTTAATTTATCTATATATTTTGATAAATATTTCTTTCTCAAATATATTTTAATTTGCATTATATTACTTTTTTTAATTTATTTA